>CAKNWW010327681.1:0-10541 GCA_932074435.1 Andricus kollari
AACGAATTTTACTTTAGTCAACCTCACCGGCATTTACGTAAAACATTACTCTACTTTGAACTTACATTTTTTTATAAAATTTTGTTATAACATAAGAAAATAATATAGATTGACAATTCTTCATCACTAAACATCACCACTTATGTAATTTAAAGACGATTGGAAAGAAAAATGATCACTTTCTATCTATAAATGGTCAAACTATGCATTCGTTTATAAAATTTGTTCATAACATAAACAAATAATATCGATTGACAATTCTTCGTCACTAAACATCACTACTTATGAAATTTAAAGATGATTAGAAAGAAAGACGATCACGTTATATCTATAAATGGTCTAAATATGCATTTGTTTATAAGATAAACAAATAATATTGATTGACAATTCTTCGTCACTAAACATCACCACTTATGTAATTTGAAGACGATGAGAAAGAAAAACTATTACTTTCTGTCTATAAATGTCCAAACTATGCATTTGTTTATAAAATTTGTTTTTAAAATAAATAAATAATTTAGAATGACCAATCCTAATCACTAAATATTACCACTCGTATAGTTTAAAGGTACTAAGAAAGAAAAGCGACTACTTTCTGCCAATAAACGTCTAAACTATGAATTTTTTTACATAATTTGTTTATAAAAGAAACAAATTATACCATACAACGCATTTCCATGATCAAACGTGATCCTGTTGATAACATCAAGCAATTTCAACTAACAAATATACTTTGCAAGCAAAATTTCCAATATGTTAAAGTTTTGTTAATATAATTTGTTTATAACAATTAGATTCGATATTCTGTAAATTATTTATATTCTGTGCATAGTTCGTCTTTCATTTCCGTCGAGAAAGGGATTAATTAAGTTATTGATTTGAAGATACAAAATAATGATTAAAAAATGTCTCATTTTCGCTCGTTGTTTATTTATATAAAAAAAGTTACAAAAAATAAAAAGTCTAATTTACACACGCTTTTGTTCAACTATCGCTGATCACTTTTAAACAAAAAAATTGAAAATCGGTTGAGAATTGTAGGCTGTAGGTGATTTTGAATAGTAAATTCCCGATTCATCCCACTGTGGAGCGCTCGGCCGTCCGCGCTGGTGGCGCTCAGGGAATCCGATCACCGTGGAAAAATGAGATATTAGGAGCGTCGAGTCTTTCCAAGACCGCTTCAAGAGTAGTGTCTCTTCGAGACCTCTTCAAGAGTAATACCTTTTCAAGAACGCTTTATCCGTAGAGCCGTGTCAAAAGCCATTATTAAGTGTACATTCTAGAAAACCTTATTCATAACCTTGAATCCTCCTGAGTGGTCATCACCAGAAATCCATTTTCTTACGATTGCAATCGCCAGCTGAGTAACATAAAATAAAATTGCCGTTGTCAACCCAAACCAAGTGAAAACCGGGATAGGCCGTGGATATCGGCACGTGACTGGCCTGCTTCTTCGGTGAAAACTGGATTTGAGTCCTCCCTAACACCAGTTAGGACATTGTAAGGTTTCACTAAATAAAGGACTGACATTCAAAAGTACCTAATACACATTTTCCAAATTTTTCATAGCGATGAAAAAACATTCCTATTTTGCTCATTCTCAGAATTTTATCCATTCAATTTAAGAAAGCGATAGTTTACACCCAAAAAATATTACTGTAATTTTTGTGATTAAATTTGTAATTGGCTAATAATAATGATTGGTCTCCAAATTTTGCAAGTACCTAACCCCAGTAGATTCTCAATGGATTCTCAAGACCCCATAGAATACCGGCCGAGTTGCAATATTTGGATGTTTACAAACAATCATGGATTACCTTTGCAAATGCAGTAGAGCGTCGTTGACGATTTCAACACAACAAACAACATCGGCTAGCTGACACGTATTTTTAGCAAACAGCGAATAAACGTATCTTAACATAAGCATGTCGTATCACTCTAGTCCAACAGATTTAATCACAAGTCCGAATGTTTTCTCAAACCCTCGGCCGAATAATAAAAAACACGATTCTCCATAAGACGTCACTTGGGCTTAGGTGGTTTTGAATGCAGCTGACCCCTTGAGTTAGGTTTTCTACCGTTTTTGAGGATTCTTATAAAAAAACGTAAAAGTTATTTTAGATGGTTACTATCGACGTTTGAAGAACATATGATTAGACATTACAAAAATGCAACAACAAAAAAACGAATTTGAAAATTTTGTTGGCTTAGGTACTTTTGAATGTGAGTCCTTCAAGTGTCGTTCCTCGTAGATGCCATGGAAGTTTCGGCCAGGACCATGACCACGAGCACCTGTCAGGAGGCCCAACTGGAACGCCTGGCGGCTCAGTTCGAAGATGCTCCACAAGCAGTCGAAGACTATCAGCCTCCAGACTCTGTGAATCATCTCCAATTCTTTGTGGGTAGAAGGCAGCAACAAGAGAATTGAATCTACAAAGTCTCCATCAGACATGAAGCTGCATTGCTAGCAGCAGCTCGTCTCGAATCCGCCAGGAGAGAAGTCCACCGTCAAGAAGCCATCCAAGCTGATGATAGTCGTCAAGGGGATACCAGCATAGGAGTTTCCCAAAAGAGGGCCGGTACCTTCCAGGCCTGGTGCGATACAGGAGATAGGCCACGACTATAAACTAGACCAGAACGTAACTGAATCTGACTTACCAGTATGATCTAAACAAAACCACCGGCCCTCTTCAGGGCCACCAATTTATTGAACAAATAGAAAAATTGCATTTGTCTTCAAACATGATTTATACACCCTTCTAGTCAAATGGCTGTTGAAGTAATTTTTTTTTTTTAAATTGTAACTTTTCCACCCGTGTTTAAAAAAAGCGGTGGTGACATGAATTAATTTTGTCTTTGCATTTTGTCTTTGCAATAATTTTTGAAGCAGTGTATACAAAATATTTAAAAACCGGTGCTGTCATCTAGACGCTCGCCTCTCGCTGTTACACTTTTGTAAATAGGGAGTGCGTTCAACAAGGATAAGCGAGTCGGTGCATTGTCGGTTTTTCAAAAACAAACATAGTAAAAAGCAGAGTGCAACATTTAAATCAGTGAATTTGTGTGGCATTGAGAAGGTGCCTCGAGGGCAAACTTTCGTATAATTATTCATTACAATCAACAATATTAACCGATCCGAGAATTCGTAAAGGGACAGATTAGTGACAGGATGCAGGAGAATGTATTTTAAGGAGAATTAGTCGTGTTTTGAGTGAAAAAAACGTTATTGCCTATAACTTTAATGTGTTTTTCAGCTTGTCTCCAACTTTGATGGTCCTTCTTGTCGCCAAAATCTTTGAAAAGTGCGTTGTCAGCTTGAAATCAAGCAGATGAATTTCCATTTTCATCGAGCAATCGGCATCTTTAAATCATCTTGTTTTTGCCCAAGTCATAATTAGTTAACTGTTAATAAGCATTGGTTTAATTGAAATATGTAACATTTATCATTTGCTTTCTAGTTCATATTAGCCTTTTGATATTCATAAATTTTCATTTTCGTCAGAGAAATAAAAAAAAACATTTTTTTTTTCAAATTGCTTTATTCAAACGTATTTGAACTTATTATATTCTAAGATAGGCCGTAACAAGTCTTTTTTACACAATTATATCTATCCATTATTAAATACAAGTTTTATACCATTTCCATCTCAGAATATCAGATTCGTCAACGCCGGCTAGAAAATGAAATTTGTTAAATATGTCTTATTAAAAGGAAATGTGTTTATTTTTTCATGTTGCATGAATAATGTGTTTATTTGAAAACAATTACATTTTAATATAATATAACCCAATATTTCATGAAAAAGTCTAATTCCTTTAAATAAGACACATTTCACAAATTCCATGTTTTGTCGACTTCGATGAAACTGATATTCTGATAGAAATAGCATATTCCTTCTCATTATGAATAAATATAATCTTGCCTAATCGACTTATTATAGCGCATTATATAATATAAAAGTCAATTATCTTTGAATAGACCAAGTTTGAGAAAAAAAATTTTAGTGACTCCGACAACAAATTAATGTTTGAAGTAGTTATGCTTGTGAATATTTAAGAGCTAAAATAAACTAGACAGCAAATTGTTAATGTTATTTATTTCAAATAGGGCAAAATTTTGTAAACAGATTTATAGAAATAGATTGTTCGACAAAAATGAGAATTCGTTTGCTAATATTCAAGCGTGCAATTTGTTAATAAGTAGTTAACAAATTTTCATCAATGCAAATAAACCGTTTTTCATATTTCACTAGGTGTATAAATTACTTGTGACAGTTTTGTTTTAAATTACAACAAGAAATTTATTGCAAAGCGTGAAGGAAAAATTTGGAATTGAACATATTTTGATATCAGTCCCCCTCCAGCAAAATATATTTACGAACAAAAGAGATTATTCCAAATATGTTTCTCTCTAATGTTTATTTATGATTTGTTCATAACTAAAAAGGCAAAGCTAAGCTAAACATTTCAGAAGAAAACATAACTTTCTAGAACTTATCTAAGAGAAAATAGTAATAAACAATAGTGAATTGTTTAAACAACTATTTTTATTAACTTGCATTAATTATTACCTCACTAAGTGAAAAGTGGGCAAAAAGTTAAAAACTTCAGAAAAAACCGCAACTTTCTACCATGAAGCAAAGAGAATATTATTTACAATAATAATAAATTTTTTAAACAATAATTTTTGCTAACTTAAATTAATTATTACTTCACTCTAATTGAGGAATAGACAATGTTAAAAAGTTCAGAAAAAAACTGCAACTATCTAGTATTAATATAGAAGAAGATAGCTATAGGCAATAATAATTTGTTTTAAAAATTATTTTTGCTATATTAAATTGAATATTAACTCACTCCAAGTGAAAAGTAAACAAAATGTTGAAAATGTCAGGAAAAACCGCAATTGCTAGCATTATTCAAAGATAGTATTATAAAAAATAATAATAAATTGTTTAAACAATTATTTTTTTCAACATTAATTAACTATATTACCTCTCTCTAGTTGAGAATTAGAGAAAAAGTGAAAACGTTTTGAAAAAAACGCGACTTTCTATCTCCATTCTAAGAGAAAATTGCTAAAAACAATGATAAATTATTTAAACAATTTATGTAAACGTCTAATTATCTTTCAATTCGAAACTATTCAAAAACAGTTATTATAGGTTTTCTACTCATTTGCTTCATCAGAAAAAAACATAAACAATTTTATGCCCTATCACGTGTTTCTGTCACTGAAAGGTACCTAACGCCTCTTTGGACCTGTTAGTGACTGGGGATAAGTACTATCATTAAAAGGTGCACAGGTGTCACTAACTCTTCCACTGTGTGAAGCACACAAAAAATCAATATTGTCACTAACTGGCGTCTTTACCTTCTATACTTCAGTTTTAATTGTATAAATACACAGTAATTTAATATTGCACTTCAAATAAAAAATGAACTTTTTCAATAATATTTCCTACTCTTAAAGTATGGCAGTACATAAGTAGATAACTAACAATTTTCCGAAAATGTGTTTATTGCATACAAAATTCTTAAAAAGTCAAATACACGTTGTACTAAAGAGATTTGTTCGAATTTTTAGCTTGTCATATAGTGCTAAAAACAATTGAATTTCAATTCGAATTATTTATTAATTAGAATTAATTCTAGATCAGTATGATACCGCCACGCCTAATTTAGATTTTCTCGGAACAGAATAATTGGTTTGCATTAGGCATTTGGTATTCTTATTTTGCTTCCCCATATCTCAGAAACGAGTTTTTCAGTTAGTAAAAAATTTAGAATTTGATTTTTAATTTCTACCGACAGCTGATTTTTAAAACGTGTAAAACCTCAAAATTTTTGGACAATTTACTCTGAATGAGCTAAGTTTTACAGATCAAATCTTTTTCACCCGTATTCAGAATCTTAATGTTTCGGGAATGCATATGAATTTCTATTGAAACTGACGATTTCATATTTTTCATCGTAGTCCGCAGCCGAGCCTGTTCCAATTTGTGGTCAGTGTAACTTTGAGATTGTCAACTGACACATATATTTCCTCGAAACTGGATAATTTTTCTAATCAAATTTTTTTGGACTTTAATCAGCAATACCTTATCTCGAAAGCGGATTTCTGTCTTATCTTTAAATTGTGATTACAATTTTACGGAATGTCTCATTCGCTTTCCCGGAATTTCCGATTTTTTTGTTCATCTAGTTCTGTACTTCCAACCTTCATTTATGGTTGGATTACGTAACTTACTTCACCACCACTTCACTTTCACGTGCAACTCAGTACACGTTTTTCCGAATTAACGATTTAAAAAAAAAAGTTGAATTCACAGAAACTTGAAGCGCGATATATGTGGAAGTGGATTGGATGTGAATTTACGTAATCAAGACCCTGTTGAGAAATTAGAAGAGAAAGTACCAGGGGAAGGAAGAGGAAGTTAAGGGAAAAGTCCAATGAGGGGAATTATGGGAAAAGAGGAAGTAATTTTTTTTATTTGAGACACTTAATTGTATAATTCTTTAGTACCATTTCTATGCTTAATTCAAACCTAAGCTTCTACCCAAACAATTTCTCGCGCAGAACAAGGAATTTACGGAATTGGACTGGTTATTGGTTCATGTGCAAGAACTATTGGGTTAAATTTGTGATTTCAACCGTGATTGTCATAGCTGTGTGAAACCGAGAACTTCTCAAGATACCTTGGTATTGTAAGGTATTATTCAAGACGAAAGACATAGGGTAAAGCAAAATGAAAATAAGGTTGAAAATGTAATGAGGAAAGATGCAAGCGGGAAGAATAAGTAGGGAAAGTAATGCAAGTGGTGGCAAGTGAGGGGATGGGAAATAGGGAAAGTGAGAGAAAGTTATGGGAGTTATGGAAGAAGGCGTAGTAGGGATATGAGGATGAGTAGGGGTTGGGAAGTGGGGGAAGGAAAGTGAGGGAATGATAAGCGAGGGAAAGGAAAATGGAAGAGGGCGAAACAGGGGGAGGGAGAGGAAGCGAGGGGAAGGTTTGATGAGGGGAATCATGGGAAAGGAGGAAGTAATTTTTTTATTTGAGACACTTAATTGTATAATTCTTTAGTACCATTTCTATACTTAATTCAAACCTAAGCCACTACCCAAACATTTTCTCGCGCAGAACAAGGAATTTATGGAATTGGACTGGTTATTGGTTCAAGTGCAAGAACTATTGGGTTCAATTTGTGATTTCAACCGTGATTTGTCGAAGCTGTGTGAAACCGAGAACTTGTCAAGATACCTTGGTAGTGTAAGGTATTATTCAAGGCGAAAGACAAAGGGTAAAGCAAAATGAAAATAAGGTTGAAAATGTAATGAGGAAAGATCCAAGCGGGAAGAATAAGTAGGGAAAGTAACGGAAGTGGTGGCAAGTGAGGGGATGGGAAATAGGGAAAGTGAGAGAAAGTTATGGGAGTAGAAGTATGGATAGTGGGGGGAAGACAGGTGTGGGCAAGGACAAGGAAGGGAGGGAAGGTGTATTATGGATGTGAGGATGAGTAGGGGTTAGGAAGTAGGGACAGAGGAATGAGGGAAAGGAAAGTGGAAGAGGGAAGAGCAGGAGGAGGGAGAGGAAGCGAGGGAAAGTTTGATGAGGGTATTACGGGAAAGGAGGGAGTAATTTTTTTATTTAAGACACTTAATTTTAGAAATGTTCAGTACCATTCTTATTCTTAATTAAAAGCTAAGCTTCTAAGGGAAAGTAACGGAAGTGGTGGCAAGTGAGGGGATGGGAAATAGGGAAAGTGAGAGAAAGTTATGGGAGTAGAAGTATGGATAGTGGGGGGAAGACAGGTGTGGGCAAGGACAAGGAAGGGAGGGAAGGAGTAGTAGGGATGTGAGGATAGGTAGGGGTTGGGAAGTAGGGGAAGGAAAGTGAGGGAAAGGAAAGTAGAAGAGGAGAAGTAGGGGAAAAAAAGTAAGGGAAAGGAAAGTGGAAAAGGTAGAAGCAGTGAGAGGAAGAGGAAGCGAGGGGAAAGTTTGATGAGGGGAATTACGGCAAAGGAGGGAGAAATTTTTCTATTTAAGACACTCAATTCTAGAAATGTTTTGTATCATTCTTATTCTTAATTAAAAGCTAAGCTTCTACTCAAACAATTTCTCGAGCAGAAAAAGGAATTTACGGAATTGGACTTATCAAGATGCTTTGGTAGTGTAAAGTATTATTCAAGACGAAGGACAAAGGGTAAGGCAAAACGAAAATGAAGGTGAAAATTTAATGAGGAAAGATACAAGCGACAGAATAAGTAGGGAAAGTGACGGAAATGGTGGCAAGTGAGGGGATGGAAAACAGGGAAAGTGAGAGAAAGTTACGGGAGTAGAAGTATGGATAGTGGGGGGAAGACAGGTGTGGGCAAGGACAAGGAAGGGAGGGAAGGAGTAGTAGGGATGTGAGGATAGGTAGGGGTTGGGAAGTAGGGGAAGGAAAGTGAGGGAAAGGAAAGTAGAAGAGGAGAAGTAGGGGAAAAAAAGTAAGGGAAAGGAAAGTGGAAAAGGTAGAAGCAGTGAGAGGAAGAGGAAGCGAGGGGAAAGTTTGATGAGGGGAATTACGGCAAAGGAGGGAGAAATTTTTCTATTTAAGACACTCAATTCTAGAAATGTTTTGTATCATTCTTATTCTTAATTAAAAGCTAAGCTTCTACTCAAACAATTTCTTGAGCAGAACAAGGAATTTACGGAATTGGACTGGGTACCGGTTCATTCGAAAGTACTCCTGGGTTCAATTTGTTATTTTCCCGTGATTCGTTGAAGCTGTGTGGAACCAAGGACTTGCAAAGATACCTTGGTTGTGTAAAGTATTATTCAAGACGAAGGACAAAGGGTGAAGTAAAATGAAAAAGAGGGTGAGAATGAAATGAGGAAAGATGCAAGTGGCGTTTGCATTATAGTATAACGCAAGCTTTCACGGGGGTTGTCTACCTCGTCGCTAACTTCATTTAAGTTTTGATCCTTTTACAACGTGCTTCACGGTAACTTTCCATATCGAGCATTGGAGGACACTCTAAAATACAAAATGGAAGTACCATTGAACTTTTTCACAGGGCGTGGTCGTGAATTTTCCCTGGACTAAAAAGCGAGCTTAAAAGTCTACTTCTATTTTATCCAATCGCGGGAAATGATGCTCAGTTCCCTGGATTGTGCACTGCGCTAAAATGCAGATACAAATTCCCCGCTGAGACCCATAACCCACTTCCTCCCCTGTGTATACTGACTTCGTCCCCTTTTTTATGTAACTTTCCCTATTGGCCTTATCTTTCTGAAATAACTGCATGTGTTTTCCATATCTGTTTCTTTCTTTCTTCTTCTTTGTGAAACTACTTTATATTTCTGTACTGGTTCCGGTTCTTGCAATTATTAAATTCCTGTAAAGCTAGAGAAGATTCTAGAACTTTTAAATAGATTTAAATTATTTTAGAAAATTTTAAAATTATTTCGTTATGATATTCAACATTTTGAACCCTAGGACCTTTCAAGTCACTTGTAAAAAAATGTTCGAGAAATAAAATTCGCACAATAACTTGCAATTATGACCTCCGTACTAGGTCGGGGTAAAGATGTTAGAATTAATCAAATCACTTCGTCCCAGTGAAAAACAATTTGTCTTTTGGCATCCGAAAAAAGTGAGAAAAAAAAATTAGTTTTTCATCGTTCAGTATCTTCTGGTTCGTTTTTGGATTTATAAATGCTAAATAAATTTTCCATTAGTTGAAGAGTTATTACAAAAATTCGGTATGTTCAGTATTCGCTATTAAAGAGTAACAAAATAAAACATTGTTTAATGTGGAATTTTTTTTAAATATAGGGGAGACCACCCTACAGTAGACACTCATCCTAGAGTAGATATTCCTTAATTGTAAGCACAAATATAAGTAAAATAATCAATTATAATTTTAATATATTAACACGTATCGTGTCTTTACTATTAATTATATTCAATTCGTTATTTAACATCCATAAGTATTCCTAATTAATCATTATATACTGTAGGGTGGTCTCCCCTGCGACAAACACTTTTGCGAAAAAAGTTTAATATTTTTAATTTGCAATTTCTCTAGCTTGAGCAAAAAAAACGTGTTATTGTTTTTCTTTCATGAAAAAAAATGTTTCCGTGGTGTGTAAAATGTTCCGAAATCGAGGAAAAATTCAAAATCCTAAAATTCCTAAGTCAGGAAAAAACGTTTTTGCCGAAAAATTCAAATAATAACATCTTTCTTTGGCTTAAGTTCAGAAAATTTCAGGCTCGACATATTCAACTCCTTCCAAAATATTTGCGTACGAATCACTACAAAAAACATGTTTTTCACGTTTTCAAGAAATGCTATTTTTACATTCATAATTGTTCATGATTGATTACTAGTAAGAACATAATATATAAAAAATTCCGCATACTTTTTTTAATAATAGGACATTTTTAACTTTCTTTACATTTGAATTTTCAAATCCAAAAATCAAGAATAAGATATTAATCGATTAAAAGTTTTTTTTTTTCTTTACGGAAGTCACCCGACAAATTGTTTTCACT
>CAKNWW010327685.1:0-15780 GCA_932074435.1 Andricus kollari
AGCACCTACCACATCTTTTTCATTCAATTTTATATTAAAATTTGGTATCACAGTGTAAATTTTAAGGAAAATATGTTCGAAACCTGTAAATGCCCGCTCAGTATCATGGCGGCACCTAAGCTTCCGCTCTTAAATGAAAAGGTCTATTAGTAGAGATGGTATTAGCTGCGACAACTGCTACGATGGTAAGAGTAACTAACCAGTTTAATGCGGCAACAAGTCGCCGTTAGTAATCCTACGTAGGTTATATTAGGAACGATAGTAATTCTAGTCACAACAAATAAAGTAGTCACATTTACTACCAATTTATTTTCTAAGAAATAAAAGTAGTAAAAGTTACAAGTTTCACTCCTTGGCGACATTGGCAGAACTGATACATGAGCAATGCTGCCAACACTCGCACCGAAATATCACGTAATGTTCTCGATCGTTGCCAATTTCATCTTAACCTTTTTGTGAATTGTGCAGTAGTGAAGACCGTGAAGACTATCGCATCGATCTAATTTTTTTTAATAGACTTACTACTACTGCAAATCTGTACTTTTAAATATTGAAATTATAGTAGTTTTTGCCTAACATCCCCATGGGCATTTGGGTCTATTTTGACATGACGACTTGTCAGGACCTGGTCTCTATAGGAAGTTCTCAGGACCTCCTCTGTCCACTGATGAGATGTTACAGTAAAATCTACTATAATTTCAATATTGAGCAGCACTACCTTCGCAGTATAGTCTACGAACCAGCAATTTTAATAGTAAAACTTTCTAGTTTTTATAGGATTGACTACTAATTTAAATAGTGAAACTTACTAATTTTGATATTAAGGACTAATATTTTAAATAGTAAACCTTACTAATTGTAATAGTGAGAATTACTACTTTAAGTAATGAGATTAACTAGTTTATTTGTAAGACTAACTAATTTAATAGTATGAATTAGTACTTGAAGTAGTAAGTACAACTACCTGAAAATAGTATGTAACATCGAAAGTTGTCACGAAAACAAGTAAAGTAGTAAGGACAACTACTACCCATCTTGCGAATAAAAATAGTAGCCCCAACCACTTCAATAGCAGCGGCATATATTACAAACTAAAGTAGTTGGCCCTACTACTTTATTAGTTATCCCAAACAAATATTTTTTTCAGTGAAGTGAAGTAATGTTTTGTTACAAATTTCAATTTGAATTTGAACTTTTATATATTTGGTGGTGCATTATTATGTAAATTATTATAATTATAAAGAACATACGATGACTTTTAGAAACTTTTTTTTAATATCAAAGATTTAGAATCATGATAAATTTGTATCACAGAATTGATCACAAATATGCAGAGACTAATACCGATCCAACAAATTTTACCCGTGGGTTTATTTTTGCCCGCATTGGCTGACTAATTTTGAAGAAACACCCAGAAATGATCAGACAGAGGCGCCAGGTTGATCTTAGCGACCTTAAAGCTGATCCACTAATTCAATTTGGAGACAAGCAAGTTCTTTAAGATATATTTTTAATTAAACTGTATTTTTCTACTACATTCGCATATTAGTTTATAATAAATTAATTATGAATATACAATTAATTAATTTTTTTAAGTATGATCTATGCCAGGGCTCACCAAAAGGCAGTCGGCGACTGCAAATACTGACAGTGTCCGTCGCGAGGCTAGGTCAAACAGGCCCGAGAACAGGCCCTCATAAATCTGGTAGTTCGACTGGTCCTTAATCCTTTACGGTAAATTACAGTTTGAAATGAAAATATGAAATGTGTTGTGAATTCAAGTAGAAAAAAACAGACCCTTCGGTGTAAACAATGAGCCGCAACGAGCCGTGACCGTACCTACCGTAACCCTTTCCAGGATTCCTGGAAATCGAAGAAAAAAATGACAGAAAAAATTGGTGGCAGTCGTGCACTTGTCGTGTCAGTCAGCACCTGCTGAAAGTGGTGAGCCCTGATCTATGCAGTTAAATTCAGAGATAAAAATTAAGTTTTTTGTGTTTTATGGATTATTATTATTGATACACTATTTTATTTGAAAGAATTTGTTTATCCGGTCTATATCGACAGATTTAATTGCTAACGATTTACTTATATTGTTCTATACACAATATATGAAGGGAGATCTATTTTAAAATTTTACTGTAAAAATACTTTCTTTGACTTTAAGAACTTTTTGTCTACGACTGAATATTTAATGTAATGAAAGAAAGTTTTGTTGAATAATTGAATTAAATGAAAACCATATTCTCGGCAAATAAATCCATTTGACTGCTCTAATTAATTATTTTAGTGATACAAGTGCGCAAAACACGTATCTGGGCATTATTTCTCATGTGTACCCACTGAAAAAGTCAAAGTTGTCCGATCTAAGTCAAACTTAGGTAAAGTGTTGTGCTATTAGATAGTACTTTATGGGGGAAAAATTTTGTCATTCGGATAAGTATTGAACGAGGGGGAGGGGGTGAAAGTTTTGGGATTTTCGTGGATATCGTCTATTTCGGTGATTTTTAACTCTTCTAATAGTTATAAAAAAAACGTTCTCTACTACAGTTCCGATAGGGGTTTTCACGCTCTCTCGATTGGCCATACGCATTTTTTCAAAAAATAAATATTTGACCTTCAAAAATGAAGGTCAACAATAAATTTGACTTTTTTTCGAAATGAGACAGTTTTTTTTGTTTTTTTTTTGTCCTTAAAGAAAGTTTAGGTTTTTTCCTATTAGACTATGTAGACTAGAAAGTGTGATTCAAATTTTGTAATTTATGAAAATAAGCGTTGAGTACTCCGGTACGTGCATGACGCTGGCGCACGAGCCCCACACACAGTACGGCGAATTACGAATATGGGGTTCAAAATGATCCAGAGCTTAAAATTTTTATCCGATTTCATCTTTTTTTTTAAATTAAAGCTAATTAAATTCTTAAGAGGTCTGTCAAGGATGATTTTGTAAAAAAGGCTCTGCTTGTTTATTATCTAAGTTGCAAAATACGCTTGTTTTCTTTTGGAAGGATATTGAAAAGTTCAAGCACGTATCCATTGGATTTCTATGTTTTCCCGACTTTCATTATTTACGACTCTTGAGTCCAAATAGTGAGGATTATTTCTCATATAGTGCAGATTTGTGAATACTTTGCTTTCGTGTTCTTCCTGTGATACGATGGAGTTTTATCAGTTGTAACTTTCAAATTATTCCTTCATAAGTTTCAATCGAAAACCTTATTTTCGATATAATTCATTTTTCTAACAATGAATGAATTTAGAGTTCCGAAGCAAGTTCTTTGTGATTTTCTGATCACAAGTGGTTATAAAGATAGAGGAAAACTTCTGAGCTATAGCAAAGCCAATTACGATATCAATGACGAATGTTTGAAAACAATCGAAGATAACTTATCTTATTTCATGTCCACATTTGAACAAAAATGGAAAAAAGCTTTTTACAACATAAGAACATTTAGGGCCAGGAATGCCGAATGGCTGCTTTCATTGGAGTTTGTCCCGGCAGAAGACCTTCAGATGATTTGGAGAAGAGCTGAAAAGTCAACTAAGAGACGAAAACTGCTCAAAATCCGGGAATGTTATTCTGACTCTGAGATACAGGGTGCATTCCTGAGCATTTTGCGCTCTTCTGGTAAAACTAAAATCGCTCATGACGTGAGTAAACATTTGTCAAATGACGATGATGAACACGATGAATTACCTGATAAACTACCATATTCAGAAGTAGGAGAAATTACACGCTACACTGATGATGAGGCATTAGCACTGATTGAAGACAAAAAATTGAGTGAAAACCAGTATGAAGTTATTCGTATCCAAGCGAAAGCTAAAAATGTTGATATCTACCCACCTTAAAGAAGCCTAGCAGATGCCAAAAAAGGTGCTACCCCCCAGAATCTCATATTATCATAACGGAAGAGGGTGTGAGTGTTAACATGCAAGCTTTGCTGGATCACACAGTATCTCGCTTGATGGAAATACCTGAAATCATACCTCCAAGTTTAGTTGACAGACCAAATCTTTCAATGTCTTTAACTTCAAAATATGAAGTTCCTGTCATAGTCTCTGTCATAATCCATACAACCAGTCTTTTACTGATCCTAATAAATCTGATGCAAACATCTTAATTCTTTCGATGGTACCGCTAGCATTGGAGATGATAGACACGGAAACTGGTAGATGTTTGGCGATTTGGAAAAATTTACATCCAGGGTCATCAAGACTTTGTAGAATCATGCGTTTCCGCTACGTGAAGGAAACGAAGGAGACTACCATCTCTGAGGTAAAGCAGATTCAAGGAGAAATCGATAAACTCAAACCAACAACAATTAATTTCGCTCGAAGTCGGAATCGTTGCAAAGTCACGCATGAAATGATAATGTCCATGGTTGAAGGAAAGGTTTGCCAAGCGCTCACTGAAATACCATCATCATCGTCATGTTACATACGCTCCGCAAAGCCCTCCATGATGAACAAGTTGGAAAAAATGAAACTCTTGTATGTGAAGATCAGAAATTTCTCTTTTGGTCTTTCCACACTACATGCGTGGATACGCTACATAGAATGTATCCTTCACATTTCGTATCGCATAGAATTCTGCAGATGGGCAGCGAAGTTAGCCGATGAAAAACAGAAAATGAGCGATGCGAAGAAGAGAATTCAAAAAGAATTTTGGGGGAAAATGGGCCTGATCGTGGATGTTCCACAACATGGGACTGGAACATCCAATAATGGCAATACTGCTCGAAGATTCTTTGAAGATCCTGAATTGACTTCGAGTATTACCGGAATTGCTATGGCATCAGGAAAGAGAATATACATGATCAAATTCGGAGAATATTGCCAGGAAACTCCAAAAATTTACGTCAGCTTATATAGTTGGTTCTATATGCCTGTTACAGTCCACAAGATCCTCATACATGGCGCTAAGGTAATTGAAAATGCTCCATTGCCTATCGGCCAATTGACAGAAGAGTCCCAAGAGGCGTATAATAAGATTTTCAAGAGGATAAGGGAATTTAATACCCGTAAGATCAGTCGGATTGCAACCAATGAATATTTGTGTCACAAGTTGTTGATTATGACTGATCCCTGCATAAACAACTTCAGAACCCTTAAGGAGACTGCCCATCGTCCCATGGATGCACAAGTTCAGGATCTGCTGATTGGAGATGATTGAGGCAAGAATGGAAACGCTGCTGATAACCAGAATTTTTCGTCCAAAAATGGGTAAGCTTCATGATTTCGTTCATCTTCATTGTTTATAATATTGGAAAGAGATGTTGAGTGTTGATATTTTACGATTCGGTTCCTTATTTCAGGGTAACATGAACTATTTAACCCAAAAAACATATTTATTCTATACGAAAGAATTATTTTAAGAATTAATTGTTCAAGATTGTTTATAACAATGGGAAATTTTGTTGGATGTCAGTATATTTCGTCGGAGTTTCATTTTTTATGATCTAATCAACATTCCAGCAAGAAAGAGATTTTTCCTATTTGAAAGCGACAATTAAATGCAATTGTTGATCAGTATTGCTTATAACAATGGTCAATATTGTCGACTGTCCATTTATGTCATGGAATTTTCATTTTTGAAAGCAAAACTAATGATTGCGCAGAAAAAATGCATTTTATATATCCAAAAGCGCTTATTTATGGAATTTGTTTATAAAATTTGTTTAAAACAATCAAAAAAATAATACTTAAGTGTTTGATTTTAGTGAAACATTGATTTTACTCGATTTCGCGGGGAAAAACGTAATGAAAAGACCTTCCAGGTTTCAATGTACGGCAAAAATCGATTTTGTTCATAAAGTACCACGCACCAAATACACGGGAAAAAAGGTCCCGGTGGAATTTCCTAAGTTTGTGATATTTTTTAGTTTATGCTCTCCTGATCAAAAAATCCTAATAGCAAAAACTCAAATTATGGACAGTTTTTGCGCTACGACGATTTAAATGTCAGATTTGGGTACATATTTTTACCTGTGGAGTGGAATATATCACAGACATTTTTCCACCCTTTGCATTGCTTTCGTGTAAGTTGAGGCAGAAAAAGAATTGCACGGACGGACAATGCGATGTAATCGCGCTAGAAGTGATAAGCGCTAAGCGTTCGGGCGATGCGGTAAGCTTTTAGGCAACGCGCAAAGCTTTCATATAATTGCATGTTATCGAGCTTCAAACACGAAATTCAATTTTTATTATCAAGAGGCGCTTGATTGTCTCCATCGGTGATAAAAATAGCTGATTCACAAACGCATGACAAACGCTACTTGCGATTGAAAGATTGCATCCGAAGTTCGTCGCAAAGCGCTTAAGTTGAATTGCCCGACAAAATAATCGATACCCAGCTTTGCAATTGGGCACTGATCAACCAGTTTATGTCAAGCATTCTAAAGTACCTTTTAAAGAATACTCCTTTTGTGCCAACGCTTCCATCCTACCTTCAACGCTAAGCGTTTAAGAGAAGCACTCAGACAACATAATAAACTCTCAGCGTTGCTGTTCGGCTTTGATTCGCCAGTTTAAGTCAAGCAGTCTAAAACACTTTATAACGAATGCTTACCTCGTTCCAATGCTCCGACTTTAACTCCAACGCAAAGCATTTAATAAAGCATACAGGCCACAAAATCAACTCCCAGCGTTGCTGTTTGGCTCGGACCAGCCATTTTAAGTCAAGTAGTCTAAAACACCTTATAAGGAATACTTATCTCGTTCCAACGCTCCGACTTTAACTCTAACGCTAAGCGTTTAAGAAATCACCCAGACAACAAAATCAACTCCCAGCGTTGCTGTTTGTTGCTGATCAGTTAGTTCAAGTCCGCAATAATAACTTAAACTAGCGAATCAAACCTTAACAGGAACGCTGGCAGTTTATTATGTTGTCTGAGTGCGTTTCTTAAACTCTTAGCATTCAAGGTAGGATGGAAGCGTTGGCACCAAAGGAGAATTCTGTAAAAGGTACTTTAGAGTGCTTCACATAAACTGGTTGATCGTTGTCCAATTGCAACGCTGGGTATCGATTCTTTTGTCTGGCCATTCAACTAAAGCGCTTCGCGACGAATTTCGGATGCAATCTTCCAATCGCAAGTAGCGTTTGTCATGCGTTTGTGAGTTAGCTATTTTTATCATCGATTCAGACAATCAAACGCCTCTTGATAATAAAAGTTGAATTTCGCATTTTAAGTTCGATAACATGATATTATATGAAAGCTTTGCGCGTTGCCTAAACGCTTAGAGCATCGCCCGAACGCTTAGCGCTTAGCACTTCCAACGGGATTCCATCACATGATTCGTCCGTGCAATTCTTTTTCTGCATAAACTTACACGAAAGCAATGCAAAGGGTGGAAAAAAGTCTGTGATATATTCCACTCCACAGGTAAAAATATGTACCCAAATCTGACATTTAAATCGTCGTAGCGCAAAAACTGTCCATAATTTGAGTTTTTGCCATTAGAATTTTTTGATAAGGAGAGCATAAACTAAAAAATATCACAAACTTAGAAAATTCCACCGGGACCTTTTTTCCCATGTATTTGGTGCGTGGTCCTTTGTTTATATCATTTGAACGGATTGCAGGAACTTCATCTAAGTTATCAGAATTTGTTAATCGATTTTAAATCTATCAGTTTTTCGCCTTCTTGAGGTAATCTCAAAAAATGATACAGAACAGGCAGCTCAAATATGAAAAATTATGGTTTTTTTGGAATTTTGCAACTTAGATAATAAACAAACAGAGCCCTTTTTGCAAAATCGGCCTCGACATACCTCTTAAGAATTTAGTTAGCTTTAATTTGAAAAAAAGATAAAATCGGATATAAATTGTAAGCTCTGGATCATTTTGAACCCCAATTTCCTAATTCGCCGTACTGTGCGCGGGGCTCGAGCGCCAGCGTCATGCACGTACCGGAGTACTCAACGCTTATTTTCATCAAATAAAAATTTGAATCACACTTTCTAATCTACATAGTCTTATAGGAAAAAATCTAAGCTTTCTTTTAAGACAAAAAAAAACAAAAAAACTGTCTCACTTCGAAAAAAAGTCAAATTTATTTTTGACCTTCATTGTTGAAGGTCAAATATTTATTTTTTGAAAAAATGCGCATGGCCAATCGAAAGAGCGTGAAAACCCCTATCGGAACTGTAGTAGAGAACGTTTTTTTTATAACTATTAGAAGAGTTAAAAATCACCGAAATAGACGATATCCACGAAAATCCCAAAACTTTCACCCCGTCCCCCTCGTTCAATACTGATCCGAATGACAAAATTTTTCCCTCATAAAGTACTATCTAATAGCACAACACTTTGCCTAAGTTTGACTTAGATCGGAGAACCTTGACTTTTTCAGTGGGAAACACATTAGGAATAATGCCCCATATACGTGTTTTGCGCACTTGTATCACTAAAATAATTAATTAGAGCAGTCAAATGGATTTATTTGCCGAGAGTATGGTTTTCATTTAATTAAATTATTCAACAAAACTTTCTTTCATTACATTAAATATTCTGTCGTAGACAAAAAAGAACTTTGAGCGTTACGACATTAATATGTTCATCATTGAATAGTTTGGACAAAGCTAATTTTGGTCGCCACCTTAAACTTTAGTTCTTAAAGTCAAAGATAGTATTTTTGCAGTAAAATTTTAAAATGAATCTCCCTTCATATATTGTGTATAGAACAATATAAGTACATCGTTAGCAATTAAATCTGTCGATATAGACCGGATAAACAAATTCTTTTAAATAAAATAGTGTATCAATAATAATAATCCATAAAACACAAAAAAACTTAATTTTTATCTCTGAATTAAATTCCATAGATCAGGGCTCACCACTTTCAGCAGGTGCTGACTGACACGACAAGTGCATGACTGCCACCAATTTTTTCTGTCATTTTTTTCTTCGATTTCCAGGAATCCTGGAAAGGGTTACGGTCGGTACGGTCACGGCTCGTTGCGGCTCATTGTTCACACCGATGGGTCTGTTTTTTTTCTACTTGAATTCACAAATACATTTCATATTTTCATTTCAAACTGTAATTTACCGTGAAGGATTAAGGACCAGTCGAACTACCAGATTTATGAGGGCCTGTTCTCGGGCCTGTTTGACCTAGTCTCGCGACTGGCACTGTCAGTATTTGCAGTCGCCGCTATTAGAAGAGTTAAAAATCACCGAAATAGACGATATCCACGAAAATCACAAAACTTGCACTTCCTCCCCCTCGTTCAATACTTATCCGAATGACAACATTTTTTCCCCATAAAGTACTATCCAATAGCACAATACTTTCCCTAAGTTTAACTTAGATCGAACAACTTTGACTTCTTGAGTGGGTACACTTGAGAAATAATGCCCCATATATATTATATATAAGTATTATAGGTCGACTATGGGGCGCTGTAATGGGCGTGGCCTAATGCCCCTCTCTACCCCGCTATCCGCGACTATCGCCGACGCGTCACAGCAGATAAGACGGGCTAGCAGAGATCTATGTTGTTGGAGAGAGGGAGAGGGAACCCCTGTCTGGGAGATTCTGGGTCTAGTGACGTCACACATGGAGTCCCTAAATGTGAAAATGAAAAGGTGGAGGAGTGGAGATGGGAGATTCCCGACTGGAGAGTTCAGGGTGCTGTGACGTAATAATGTTGGGGTTTCCCCATAGAAAAAGATACTCAAACGACTTTTAATATTTTTAACTAGACAAGTAATGTTTTAAATTGAATAATTTTAAGAAACAAAATTTAATGTTCATTTGTGAGTGAAATAAGTTAATAAAAATAATTATCTAAAATATAGGAAGGGTAAATAATAAGAGTAAGAATTTTTTGTTGAAAACGTATAAATATATTGTTACTTCATAATTAAAAAAATAACATTTATTCAGTCTTTTTACTTTTACAGTTAAACAACGAAAAATAGGATCTATTCTAGAGCTAAATATACAAATTTGTAAATTTTTCATATATACACACACGCTTACACATACGCAGAGAAAAACACGCAGCAAACCATAAATACACGTACACACATATTCCATAGGCTACAGAGAATAATTTTAATATTACAGTTTATCCTAATCCTCATCACTCTCACAATCGGTGTAGTTACCCTCATCGTAGGGATCAGCTGCTTCATCAAAATCATTCACGATAACTTCCAGCGGTGAACTGGATGCTATCGGGTGGAAATGTGCGAGGGTCAAATTATACCTTAGCCTTTTTAAGTGGTAGATGAGAGGCTGCGAAGGTTGAGCACATGGAAAGGATAAATCAGAGGGGCTCATTTCTGAATCCTCATCCACGGATGAAAGGATGCTGGATTCATTATCTGGAACAAGATCAATTATATAAGTAATTTGTAAAAATTATAAACCGTAAAATTCTTACATTTATAAGTGTACCCACATACTTCTTCTTCTTAAGAATAGAACATGGATCAGAGTAGATTTAAACCAGAAAACTCCCAGCATGGAGAGAGTATTCAATCGGATAATCTTACTCTTTTAAAACCGTATGGTAGAAAATCGTGGTTATCAACTTGCCTCCGTTTCAAGTTGACAACTTTGCAGAGCTTTCTTTCAGATTTTGTAATGACATCGTGAAGCGGTGTCCTTCGAATGGCTCGATAATTTAAACTGATCGGTCCGGCGTTTTCTAGGACGAGTTTACGGATGGAATCAAAGTTTATAAGGCGTGAATTTTTATAATTTAAATTGATACCCTTGACCTTACACACCTGATGTTCAGTACCGTCAGGTAAAGTCACTATGTAGGCGTAAAACTTGGGCCCCCCAGAAACAAATTCTCGAATGAAACTACCAACCCCGTAAACTTCAAGTTCATCTGTCAAGTCGCCTGAAAATTTACCAACCGGTGGAATATAATCTTCTGTATTATTACGATCGATGAAAATGACTGAATCTGTATCGTAATACAGAACGCGGTTACACAGTTTAGAAAGATACTCATACAATATTAATTGTGCTTGGGCTATTGTATATGCCGCAATTACAACGTTTGATATATGCGAAGGTGTATGAGTATTTTTCCTAAACTGGTACGCTACATACAGGCATGTGTTACTTGCCGGAAGTATATTATTGATCTCAATCTCCGGATTGGCTGCAAGCTTCAGTTATTCTTCTCGTGTCTGCACAATATGGGTTTGGGGTAAATTTTCACGCTGCCCAAATTTACCCCAAAACGAATTCAGACACAGCTTGGCAACCGAACGCAACAGTGGATTTTTTTTACTCTGCTCGAGTCTAGTTCAATGCCTTCTTTTGCTTTTATCTCCTCTTTATATGCTTCTTTCGAAGCTTCGTCAACACATTCGCGAGGCCACTCCTCAGATTCTTGCTTCGTTTTATAGAATGTGTTGACATATGGAGTGAAAAGGCCCCCTTCGCCAGAGACGGTGATCTACTGGGTTGTTTTGTAATTCCAAATTTCAAAAAATTTTGTTATTTTATACCCCAGTGTTACGGCTCTTTTGAGTTCATCAGAAACCCATGCCCCTTCAAACTCGCGCGATGTCGCATCAGCGTGTGGACAATCACCTTTTTCAAGGTTTTCGCAACATTGACGACAGAGAGTAGACATGAGTTTATTATGAAATCTTGTTGGTAAAAGTGGATAATAGAGAGATTGTGATGGCAATATACGGCATTTAATTAAACGTTTGACATTGTTTATATCCGTATTATCGAGACCTGTTAATATTTTACAATCATCTCCGACATATACATCTGGATGACCAACAGGAAACTCTCCTGATTTTAGAACTTTTGGGTATAAAGAGCGAACATCAGGATACCGCATTGTCTCACCCTCCTTTATCTTATAGTAACACCGGGTGTTCTTAGGGCGCCCCACGAAAAACGCGTCTCGTGGATTTAAGGGTTCGTTAAGAACAAGGGGGTGATTTTTAATGATATTTTGTAATCTTACATCCGTTTTTTTCAATTCATTAAAATCACACTCCCACATCTCTGAGACCAGGTAACCATTTCGCCTCATCTTATCACTTTGCGCGAGCGTTCTTTCGTAACGGGCTTTTAGAGTCTCATCGGAGCTGTTTAGTTTGGCGTCACGGTTATCGGGATAACAACGTTCACACCCATGCCAAAAGCAACCGTGAAATTGCAAAACATGACCCACCCCGTTCAATTCATAAAACCTATCCACTACATTCCCTTCTTTCAAACGATTTTCACGGCCTCTTGCAGCATGAGCGATGGTTACACCCCGTTTTTGCTCTTCACTAATTACCTATTCTACGGCGACTTTTGATTGCGAATCACACCACCTATAACCACCGCGTGGTATTATAACGATAGTATCGGGTCTTAGAAAATTTTTTCTAAACACCACAGAACAAGCCGATGGTGTTGTGATGCTTTCCGTGAACAGGCAAATATTTCCAGCCTCTAAAAACTGCTTTCGAAAGACGAGACAAGCGCGTCGCAGAATGTCGACATCGTTCTTACAATATTCAACTAATTCCTTCTGAAAATCAAAGCGATAATTGGGTTCGGAATTTTTTTCCTCATACCACTTTAAAAAGTTATTCCTTGCAGATACGGACATAGTTTCTGGTGAATAATACCGAACGCTGAAGGTAGAGCACTCAACGCCATCTGTGTATAATTCAGACTGTCGATAAAACGCGTTTTTTTAACATCAATGCAAAGAATTTTCGAGCCATTTAATATAACACTAGGTTCTTTCCATGGACATTTATTATTCTCAACCAGGTGTTTGAGGATAAATTGAGAGTCAAAACTTTTAGCGTTATGTGCAATGCAGATGATTTTTTTAAACTTTGTCACAGGTCTGAGGGCAATGTCTAGAAAATCAGCAATACATTTCTCCCCTTTAAACAAGTATTCGCGAATACTACAGTGCTCACATGATTTTTTTATGCCTTCCTCCCCGAGACAGAACGTACACACTTGATGTACTACACATAAATTTGGTATGGTCGGCATTTGTTCTTGATTTAATAGGTCGTATGTAGCATCTATGATTAAACTCGCGGATCTCTTTACAACTATTACAAAATGAAAAACCACATTTGTGGTCTTTGAATTTTACAATATTTGTTAATTTGGAACAACCCGGCCAAATTTTTTCAACACTACACACGCTTTTAAATTTAGAAAATGAGTCTGACCGAAGATGTTGATCTAAGCAAGCTTGGTTATAAAGCAAACAGTTCACACATTTTTTGTATAGTTCTACATGGTCTTGTATGTTATTATTATTATTTAATATACAGGGCGGTGTTTTATAACATGCGAGACACTTGTTTGCACACTTGTGCTCACTGTGATGTCGTTACCCTTTATTGCACTCGAGGCAAAATAAACGATTTTAACTTCAAAAATTACAAGAGCTATGTGGTAACGCGCGAGATAGCGCTGGAAAAGGGTTATCTCCTCTATACCACAACCTTCCAGCGGAATGGTGACTCCGGCTTTTCGCGGAAGCTCTTCGGCCGCACGATTCTGACGACCAGCCGTTTTTTTGCGTATTCCATCCCATTTTTTTGTATAATCACGAACGTTGCTCTGCCCATGTTCCCCATACACCCGCCCAACAACTATGGCTCGCGGAAGACACAAATTGCCCGCCTCACCGATCGTACACATGGATTTTTTCCCGATATTATCATGCGTTAAATCGGCATGACCTGTTCCAACCGGCATTTCCACGTGCTCAACCACGATGCGAAAAGTGTCATCTAACGTAAATTCTTCCGCGCTCTGTGTAATACAAACAACCATGTCCCATATAGCTTCGAAGCTCAAATCCTTCACATAGCGGAGAGCGTGACCTGCCGCGCCTTGAGTCAAACCATCTGCATAACATTTAAAACCAATTTTATCACTCGGAGGGTAGGTTTTCACCAAGTACACGTACAGGTCCTTAAAAACATTTTCGAGCCAATCGACAGGACATACGCTCTCATCAGGGACTTTTTTTTAAATGTTAACTCACGTGTATTAAATCTGAAAAACGGGTATTTATTATCACGATCCTCTAAAATTATCAATTTGCTACCATGCGGGGGTGATTCTACGTTCATATTTCTACCCTGACCTGTTTGAATATCCTCCCCAGCCAGAGCATCCAATGCATCCAGGGCATCCTGGACATCCATAGCCTCCTCCATCTCCACCGCGCCATCCTCGTCCTCCTCCTCCACCACCCTCTGTGGACGATCTGTTGTGCCGATACGGAGCATACTGGCAACTGTCTCCCGATCCAGTGCCCTTTACACGTCAGTTGTATCACGTTCTGGAAAAATAATATTTCATAAAATAATATAAATTGAAACTTTGGACCGAAGCGAAATTAAATAGGACTATTGTTTATTTTAAATATAATAAAAAATGAACCAAGTATTGTTTACACACCATTATTAAAGTTTATCCCACTTGGCCCTGCCTCGAAGTTTATGAGGGGTAGATCCCGCGTTTTCCTCTTTCGTATAATAGGAAAAAGAGGTGTTCTTTCTCGCGGTGCCTCCTCCTCCTCCACTTCCATTGCTGACGGATTGGCAACAGTTGTATAAACCTCTGTTATAAATTAAAAAATGAATTAAAACGAATTAATTGAAATCGAAAATAGAAGAAAAATAATCATTTTTATTATTTATTTATTATTTATCTTTCACTATTTATTATTTATTATCCTTTATTCATCATTTGTTATGTATTATTAATTTTTTATTTAAATTATTTATTATTTATCATTTATTATTTACTATTTATTGTTCATTATTTATTGTTATTAACTATTTACTGTTTATTATTTATTACTCATTATTTAATATTCTTTACTCATAATTTATTATTCATTTTTCATTTAAATTATTTATTATTTACTATTATTTATTATTTAATAATAACTATTTACTCTTACTTATCCATTATAAAAATATCCAAAAATGTTTTTCAATAACTTTATCCATAAATTTTTGTTTCAAAGTTTTTATTCCAAATTTTATTTTCAAAATTCTTTTTTTAAATTTTTATTTCAAATTTTTTTTCGAAAATTTGGTTTTCAAAATTGAAAAAAATAATTTATTTTTTAAAATTTTTTCAAAAATTTATTTTTTAAAATTTTTTCAAAAATTTTTTTTTCAACATTTTTTCAACAATTTCTTTTGCAAATTAAAAACAAAAAAAAAAATTTTCAAACAATTTTTGTTCAAAATTTTTTTATATTTCTTTTACATTTTTTGTTCCAAAAATTTCGGTTTCAAATTTTTTTTTAACAACATTTTTTTGTTGAAAAAATTTTTTTTCTAACTTACAATTTAAATTGTCGAATTTAGTGGTATTAAAAAGAAAACAGGAATAAAAGGAACTTTTTTTATTTATTAATTGTACTAACGTGGTAGTGGTGGTACGTCGAAGTTGGCTAGTGCACTCTCCCAGTCATCATTGAGGAGACACGCCATGGGATGTAATCCCATCTGGCGAATCAATGTGCTCAAAGATACAACTTCACTGCCACACACCTGTGCCATTTTTTGTAACTTTATTACACCCCAAAATCCCAACACTTGATATTTTACGAATTCCACATATTCCCCGTGCGAGAAGAAATTTTGGCTGAGACCTTCGTTGATAATATTTGCCAGTCTATGCATATACTCGCATATTCTTTTAAAAACACTTTCGGGAGTTTCCGTGATATCCATATTGGCTAACACTTGGTCCCAGCCATCATCATTATCGTCAACAACGTCACTGGAAGTGTCA
>CAKNWW010327690.1:0-10827 GCA_932074435.1 Andricus kollari
TTCAGTTCGCATGGAGGCTATAACATTATAAATAGTCTGAAGTTGACGCTCTATCATATGCTGCAGCATATTCAGATTAACAGCATCATTCTGCTGTTGGGCATCAGCTACTTTACACAGCCTTTTATTATTCATGTCATAATGTCCTTCAGATGTGACTTTGAAGAAAATTCCAGGAGGACCACGACTTGTACTCTCTGCTCGCTTGGAATTATGTCCGAATACATCGATGCTCATCTTGCAAATGATGAAAATCCTGACAAAACACTCATTAACATACAATTACAGCTTCTCGTAGTTCTTTAATAAATAATTAAATGATTTAATTTCATTGGTGTGACTTGGATTTCCAGCTGCTTGAGACGCTAGCAGTAAGCGTAATCAATCGACCAATTCATTCGGGTCATCCCAGTAAATGTAATCCATTAGACTACCCTCTCTAGCAATCATGGTATGTGGGATCAGACTTGATACTGATTTTCGGGCTCTATTTCGTCTATCTGTATTTTTTGATGGAGATGTGGGAACTAATTTCTTTATAAATTTTTTATATTTAAAGGCTTTATTGTCACGAAGTTCACCATCCGGTTTATAATGATTTTTAAACGCGTTTGTTGCAATGATAATTTGTCTATAATTTTCAAAATCACTGGGTTATAGAGGAGTTATATAGGGCTCTTCAGACACTTTTTAAAATAAAAGTTCAAGCAAGTCTTTACTTTTGAGAAAATTCAAATTACCCATATGAATATAGTTTGGGCTGAAACTTATCGGAGAATCTCCAATCATTAATTTATCTTTCGTTAATTTTCTCACTCCATACACATTATCGCGTTCTCTACTTCTTTCACCTGATAATATAAGATACATGTCTACATCATCGTCAATCCATGAAGATGTAGGTGTTTCTCAGTTATTTTCCGCTTCACTACGAGTTGATAACTCCAAGTTACTGGGATCTTCAGACTCATCTGCTTCATCCTCATTTAATTTGCTCAACTTTTTTCACATTCTTGAGACCACCAACAATTTTCTCTAGTGGATTAACAATAAGCTTAAAAGTATCACTTAATGTGCGCTCAACTGTTTCTTTGCCCAAATTTATTAACCTATGTTTTCGTTGAACTGTTTCACTAGCTCTAGCAATTTGACGCAAAATATCTTTTTGCTTTTGAAAACCCTCCTCACGTGAAGACATGTTGGTACGTCAACGTCTAAGGTGTGACTGTTTCTGTATGGATCACAACACATGTATATATTACTTTTCAAGATTTATGAAACAATCAAAACCTTTCCTATATTTACCTTGGTTACGATTTCTATCCTTGTCAATTACAAGGAATCCATACTAAATTAACATTATCGCGTACAAGATGTTTAGGAATATGGGCATATATCTGACTCAAGTAAAAACAGTCGACATCCTTGTGTCTACCCATGGAAAAAAATGCTCTCATATTATCTTGTTTCTCATAAGCCACACCATCAAATACAATGACTGAATTTGGTTTTGCTTCACTTGGCATTATCACCTCTTTATGCTCATTGAAAGGATAATACTCAACACCATCTACTGATTGAAGAGCTTTTCCAAAAATTCATACTTTAGCTGTTTTAGTGATTTTGAGTAGATGTAATTATTTTCAAATCGTAGTCCATTTGGATGTATCAGTAGAGCCAGCGAAGCATTTGTATATCCACAGTAGGCAGGTCCACAAAATATTGCTCGTACACTGTTTGGCAATAAACGTCCATGTTGTTTTTCTCTATTTTCGTTTTGAACAAGCGAATCAAAATTCTGGTTAGGAAGTTTCACAGGTTGTGCTTCAAACTGCATCTTGACAAAGACTGACTGGAAAACCTATAAATATCCTTGTTATATAGGTTGAGTCTTCAGTCTGAAAGTATCCCTTGCATTGATATGATCGTATATGGAGGCAAAAGAGTCAGTCGTAAACCAGTACTGTGGACCAGGTACTAAACTAGCAAAACGATTAGCACCAGGTGACCCGGGAATCAATCCACTGGACGCAGCTTGCAAAGAGCACGATATAGTCTACTCACAAATAGAGAAAATATAGAGGATAGAAACTCAGCTGACAGTGTACTAGCTGAAAAGGCTTGGAAACGTGTCTTTGCTAAGGGCACAGGAATAGGTGAAAAGGCGGCTGCTTGGGGAATAGCAAACACAATGAAGATGAAATCAAAATTCGGGATAGGTCTCAAGAACAGAAAACCTACAACTACCCTGAGAAAAATGGTTGCTGCAGCTAAACAGTCCATGATTTCAAGCAATGATGCGCAAACTGCCATTAAATCTGCACTCAGAGGCGCACGCGCAGCTGTAATGAAGGCTGATGGAGCAAGAAATGTGAATAAACCTCGTATTCTACCTGTACCAGCCAAAGCCAGTTGAACGCTAGCACTCATCGTGGATGTTTCATTGAAACTAACATTATCGGGGAATTCTTCAATCCTGGAAACTCACTATTTTGCTCCGATTGAGTTGTCTTCTTATCAAAATTACTTGCTTGGAATCGCTGAATTTCTAACCTTCAATTTGATACCTACAGGAAGTTATGAAATAAGTGATATAAAGCGCTATTTACAGAATGCTTTAGTAAAGAAGGGTATTGAAATTCATATTAAACCAAACAATAATACTTTAAAAAGTGAAACTTATTGCAGTCATGATGTAAATTTTGAACCGAAAGATTCTATCGGTCATTTGATGGGGTTTTCTCCACGCATACTAGAAGCTAAGGGGCCATCCATACATTACGTAATCAATTTTTCACCCATTTTTGACCCCCACCCCGTCAGTGTAATCAAACATAATCATTTCATTGACCCCCCTCCTTGATTACGTAATCATCTTTAAGATTTATAAGGATACCTGATTTTATCAATTTTACACAGCTCTTGAAACAAACCGTTCCTTGAAGACATTTTTTTCGTAATGTCAAAGTGGTACAGATTTTGAAAACGCACAAAATAATGTATTCACAAGAAAAGCACCTCTGCGGGCATTGTTTAATGCTCATACTTTTACGCACTCTATCGGCGCTTTACTCTCTAAATCTGAATTAGTAGAAAACTATCAATTGGTAGTAGTTTTCTACGAATTCAAATAATGCCGATTCGTTTACTAGTAATTAGTTAAAATCTACTATTTCAATGAGTAAGAATAACTGACTAAATGAATTAGTAACTATATCCACTAAAGGAATTGGTAATGCTACCACTAAATGAATTGGTAAATGTATTGCTGGTTACTATTTTAAACGGTAGTTTCAAGTAAGTTAAAAAACTTATTTAACAAAAGAGTTTATCTTTCAGCCAAGTGGTTGTATTTTCAACAAAAAAGTTGAATTTTCAACCAAAATTGTACATTTTTAACTGGAATACTTGAATTTTTAACCAAAAAGAAGAATTTTCAAACAAGAAAATTAACTTTCATATAAAAAGATTAATTTTCTATCAATAAAGACGCTTTTTCAACAAAATACATGAATTTTTAACGAAATATGTGATTTTTTAACAAAAAATATCAGTTTTCAACATAAAAATTCAATTTTTCAGTTGTTATTTTCGGTTAAAAAAATAAATTTTCAACCAAGCTTATAAATTTTCAACTAAAATGATGAATCATTTATTGGAATAGTTTAATTTTCAACTAAAAATGGTAATTTTTCAACCAGAAATTGGATGGCTCAAATAAAAATTTGTTATTATGTTCAACGAAAGAGATGAATTTTTAACTACAATGTTACAATATTCAATTGGAATAATTACGTTTTCAGTTAAAAAAAAAATTGATTTTCTGTTAAAGAAAAAGCGAATTTTTAACAAAATAGCTCACTTTTCAACCAAAGAGAGAAATTTTTAATTGGAATGATGATTCTTGAAATAACAAAAATTAATGTTCGACAAAAGAGTTTAACTTTCAACTGACAAAATTAAATTTGTATTCCAAAAAAGAAGAATTCTTAATGAAAAATCAAGTAGTTGTTATCTGAACCAAAAAAATTAATTTTTTATCAGAAACCCGTGCAAAAATGCCCAACTTGTTCCCAAGTTCCGATCTGGGCCCGATCGGATTTTCCACATGTGGCCGCAAGGGGGCAGGTAGTGTGGCTCGCGTCGGAACCATGTCGAAACGGGTTAGGTTAGACAAGATTATTTCAAGTTTTGTGATGGCTTCGTGATATTGTTTTGTTTATATCAAACTTAAAATGCCGAAAGCAAAAAGTAAATTGGGAGTTCGGAAGCACAGAATTGTTGGTGAAATTTCCTGTATCCGCAATGAAGATGAAGGTAAGTTTGAATTCACTAAATTCAACATAAAAATCATGAACCTAACTCCCAGATGAAATACAAAATTAGTGTTTCATTTTTTTTCATTAATGTTTAAATCTAAATAATTTTATTAACAGTGTGATATGTTTTTTTATTTTTCAATGTAAATGGATGATTGCCAAAAAGTTGACCTATCATTTTTCACATGTTCTGTGATTAATTAATTTTTTCTAAATATCAGAGCAGAATTCAGAAAAGTTTTAAAACTTTAGACGACTTCGTTTAGAAATAATAAATAAAAATGCTTGAAAAATGCCAGGTGATGCGATTTCCCAAACTAAAAATTTAAAATAGAAAATTGCTAAATAATATTAAAAATATTTTTGTAATAATTTGGTCTTATGAAAATCGATTGAAATTAGTTGCAAAAGATGATTATGAAGTAATAAGTTAAATATGTTTCATTTTAAGATAATAAGAAACTTTAAAATAATTTATATTCTACATAAATTTCGAAAAAATAAATGAATAAACCGAAAAAAACGAAATTTTTAATTTGAATTTACCGCGCTTATCTCGAAAGATTTCGATTGGTCGACTGTTCGCATTCGATTGTAAGCAATGCAGATAGGCACCATTGCAAAGATAAATAACGGTGAAAAGTTTTTTGTTAATTGTATCGTTACATTTTGGATCCTCTTCAAGAGAGATATGTTCAGCTTGCAAAGATACCAGTAAGTTTTTCCAAACAAATTGATTATAAAATAAAGTGTTGAAATGACAGTAATGTTTTAAAGAAAGTTCACAATTCATTTTTATATTCTAAAGATTTCCAGCAATGTATTAGAGAAAGCGCCGTCATCTTGAGCGCATTTACTATTTATATGAATAAAGAAAATGTTTTCAAGCTTCTTAGAAATTTATATGTTCTAGCTTATAATTGAAAATAGATTACTTTATATAAAATATATGAATATTCAGATTAGTATTTTTTTAACATAACCTCACTTTTTAAATCTCTTTCCACGTGCCCCATGTGCGTTAATCAATCAATATCCATATGGAGAGTTTGATACCGGTAAAGAATTTAAAGCAAATACGTTTTTAACCTATGTTTCAAAAAATAAATATTGCCATTTTACGTTTCCAAAATCAGTTTTTTGCAGAAACTGATTTTCTCGGTGACTTTCAAGACAATGGATTCTTAGAAGAGTTTATAAAAAACCAGAACTGGCAATACCTTTTTGTCAAATAAGATTTTTATAATACGTACTATAACCTGTTAGTTGATGGTTATTTTATTTTTAATGACTTTACTATTTTATATTATTTGATGCGGACTCAGAGTGAGTCCATGAATTGCCTGAAGGGCGCCAGATAGTTTTTCGAAGCTAAAACTAACAAAAGGCGAATTGATATTTAATTCTACTCAAATAGACTCTAATTGAATTGTACTAGTTTACTGATAACTTGCCCGCTAGCTCCAGCAGAGTGGGCTGGTAAGGACTAACGCACAGGGTTAAAATAATTGAATTCACACACTTTTCCATTTTTACTTTAGATATAATTATATTACGTATGAAGTCCATTCAAAAGAAGTCAACAAATAATGATTAGAAGGAGTGGGTCTTCGCCCCGCTCAGCAAACGTTATTGTCGTGAAACGCCGACAATTCATTTTGTAAAAGATCCGATCTCTGACACCATACGAGTATCACCATTTTAACACCAACAAAACTCCCGTTATATAGAGTGGTCCGAGTGACCACTTGAAAACTTTAGCAATTTATAATTATGAAAGTAGTGAATTGTCCTGCTTTAGCGGGGGTCCATACTGGCCCAGAAAATACCTTAGAATTTGAATTTCACAATCCCGAGCGCGACTGAACAAGAATCACCTTGTCCGAGGTCAGCAACTAACAAAGTTCAACGGCGTGTGCTTACCTGTTCGGCACACATCGTTGAAGCTAAACAAGTTACACGTGTAAAACAAAAGAGATTACGGGAACCCACCTAGTAGAATCCGGCCTCCTCTCGCTCGTCCTCTCATCGTCAGTCTTTTTTTTTGGTTATTGAGTAAACTTCCGTCCTTATGGTCTTTGAAATTTTTCTTTAGATTTGTACTTGCCACGAGGCATTCAATCGGAGCTCAGAATCACGAATGACACTTCTTAGAGTGGCGTCTCCGTTCTCCCTTTCGTAAGAGTCGGAGCGCCACCCGCGTTTAGAGCGTAGAACTGCTGAGTGAGAGGACGGTCGAAGGAAAAAGGACAACTGCCAAGTTCGGTTTCCCGCAGCGTGGTGGCGCACAGTCAGCATGCGTTATCCGCCACGCAAGTCTTCGTCGCCTGCCGCTAGTCGTTGGTCCAGGGGTGGGGCTGACTTGGATCAGCACGCAGATTATTCATGGCCGCTTGCTCCTGTTTTTCCGAGCGCTCTTCAACGTACGGGAATCCCATCCGCTACGCATGCGCCAAGAAAATCTCCTCTTCGTAGTCCCTGGTCACAGCAGACATCCACTGTAACCAGCCTCACCGGATCTGACAGTTGTTGTTATTGTTGTATGGGGGGTGGTTGATCCACCCTTCTACCCAAGTTGAAGTTTGACAGGTGATGAATTATTTATTTATTTTTTTAACTGACTTACTTTAATACAAAAGTCAAGGTGAGTTTTTGAAAATTACTAATAGTGATAGAAAATTGATTATGACGTTGTGAGGTGGTATAAGCCGTCGAACTCTCATATTCTAGGCTAATATCTCCTCCAGAGTATAAGTAGTTCTTGACGTTAGCAATCTTTAATATTTAATACGATGATTGAAATTACAAACTCATATCCCCAGTAAATGATTTTCAAAGCTGAATTTTATAGATTTAAATATTTTTGTGCAGGGTACAAATTACCCCGTCACAACTCCCTTCTCACAAGATTCGGCCCACTGGGGCGAATACCAGGCAGGTGCCCCATTCTCTCTGTCTAGTTTGGTTTGCCAAAACAAAAAAAAATGATTGAAAATGGTTAATTGCCAGACCTCGGGTTCCAGACACCATCATACACAGGTGTATCCAACTAATAAGACGACACAACAAAAATTCTATTTTTAGATTTGAACAAAAAGGACTTTTCTGAGAAATCACGTGAATTTAATTAGCCGATAATTCACCGGACTGGTGTGGTATTTTCCACCCTCTAACTTTAATCTGACTTAATTTTATTAATAATTGCTTTACTTAATTAATTAATCCTACTATGAATGATAGTAATATACCGAGGTTCTTCCGATGAGCCCCGAAATTGCTTATTTTACTTAGCTTATAATTATACTAATTTAAATTACCTGAGTATAAGAATTAACAACTAGCCTAATTTTTAATCATTTGAATGAATAATGCAGAGGATATATATATTTTTTAAATAGGCTTTTATTCGTGGGGCTTTGCCCCCAACACCGGGTTCACAAGTAGCAACCTTAACGCCGCCCCCTACTCCTCCTCGTCCTTCCTCTGCGGTTCCTTCCAACGGGGGCACTGGTTCCATTTATGGGTCGTGCTCCCGCATTTACCGCATCGCCCCTTTTCTGCCTTAGTGGCGCCCCACATAGTCGGCTTACGGTGACGCTTGCGGAAGATGGAGTCGGACTTCATCCGCTCCCGGATTCGCTCATCCGTCATTGGTTCTCGTCCGACTGGTGCGGGTCGCGAGGTAACCCCCGCCGCGTTCGGTGTCAGGGTGGCCTCTTCTGGTCCCTTTAGGCCCACTCGTCCCGCGTTAAGCTCGGCCTGGACCAGGGTCGCGAAGTCCACTGCGACCAAGGTGGCTTGAGTTGTGGTTGATCAGACTTTGAGGCGATGACGCCTCCCACCGCTCCTTCCTCATCTCCTTCCGCTGGCAACTCTGGCTTTTCATTCAGAACAGGTGCTGCTGGGGTAGAGACGGTGTCGTCTCCCACCGCTCGGGCTCGCCTTAGCCGGATCGCTAACTCCTCTTGGGTGACGACTGGAACAAATTCAAGAAGGGCGCCAAATAAGAACTGATCTAACCCATCCTTGAGTTGTTGTTTCCCTTAGCGCATTATCAGTTAAAGTTGCCCCTCTACCGCTTTTAGAGAGCCGAGCCTCTATTTCGAATAGGAGCGAGTACGGAGCCTAACGCGATTGCCCACGCTCGAGTCTGAGTCCGAGTGATGATCAGTATGTCCCCGTCCCCAGTCAGAATGTATCTCCGCGTCCTCTCGGGGCTCCTCTCCCTGCTCATGACGCTCCTCAACGTACTCCTGAAGGTGGGAGGCATGATACCTTCCAGCTAGTCGCCGTCCGGCGAAGCTAACTTATAGACATTTGGTGAAAAAATTTCTCACTACGACAAATGGGCCATTGAACTTCGGGGCCAGCTTTGCCGCTACGTGCCCATTTCTACTGGAGTACACTTGAGTCGGTTTCTTAACCTTGTCGCCTACCTTAAACCGCAAGTCGTGATGTTGGCGATCATAATATTTGGCTTGCCTGACAAAAGCCTGATCTTGGAACTTGGTCATCGGTTCCCTCAAGTGCTCTAATCTAGCCATCCGAGTTGTCCAGACTTGAAGGTCAGGTGGTGACAACTCGGCCTCCCCCTCCCTTAAACTGCGAATAGTTTTTCGCGGACGGGGCTGCCGACCCAAACTTAGGAACGCTGGAGTCACTCGGTTGGTGCTATGAAGTGCCGTGTTGTAGGCAAATCGGAACTCATTGAGATGTAGGTTCCAATTTCTATGATCTTGGTCAATGAATGATCTGATCATAGTTTTGAGAACTCTATTGGTTCTCTCCGCAGGAGTAGCCTGAGGATGATAAATTGGTGTGAACGAGCGGTGGATATCGAACTCCACAGCAAGGACGTTCACCGCGTTATTATTAAATTCGGTGCCACTGTCTGAATGTAGCACCTTAGGTGTTCCCCACCTAGTTACAATTAGTTCAAGCAAAGCTTTATTAATGCTTTCCGCATTGGCCTTTTTTAAGGGTGCCAACTCGATCCATTTCGAGAATAAGTCCTGGAATACTAGTAAGTATTCATATCCCTGCTTACTCCGAGGGAAAGGACCCATGACGTCGGTTGCCACGACTGTCCGTGGTTCCTGGACTATTCGCTAGGTCATAAGCCCACGCGATTGAGCTGGCTCAGGTATATTGAGCTGGCATGTTTCGCAATTTCTAACGAAAGATGTGTTGTCCTTGAACATGCCAGGCCAATAATAACGAATTGCGGCACGATGGTAGGTCTTCTCCCTACCTAAATGGCCGGCTTCAGGTGCGCAATGCACTTCATGCACCAGGTCTGACTGGAGATTCTTGGGAACCACCAGTTTCCAAGCATCATAGTCGTGAATGATGTCCTCCAACCACGGATTGTTCCTCTACTTAAGAAGATCTCCGTTGACCACTTTCCAACCGTGGTACTTCCCGGGTGACTTGCACTCAGCCTCACGCCTCCTGGCATACCATTCGTCCTCGACAGGCATCATGGCCGCGATATGGTCGATTTCTCCATCCTCGAACATGCGGGAAAGTGCACCCGGCATTTGGTGCATCGATCCCTTTTCATGAAAAATTTCGAAACTATATTCTAGGAGATCCAACGCCCAGCGCGCTAATCTGCCTGTCGGGTTCTTGAGGTTGTATAGCCATCGGAGGCTACTGTGGTCAGTCACCACTGAAAAGTGGTAACCTTCGAGATAGTACCGGAACTTTCTGATGGCCCATACTGCGGCCAGACACTCTTTCTCGGTAGTCGAGTAGTTCCGCTCCGCTTTTGACATCACGCGACTAGCGTATGCGACCACACGCTAGTGCTTATCTTGAATTTGAGTGATTACCACCCCCAAACCAAAATCACTTGCGTCTGTTTGGACGCAGAATGGTAGATTGAAGTCGGGGTACGCTAATACAGGCGATGACACCAAGGCTGTTTTTAGAGTCTGGAATGCCTCTTCCTGCTCATCTCCCCAGGAGAAATTTTAATTTTTCCTGGTTAGACGAGTGAGTGGCTCACAGATTCTAGCGTAATCCTTGATGAATCGCCTATACCATGATGTAGCCCCTATGAAACGTCTGACTTATCTAACATTTCTGGGTCGAGGATATTCAAGTATGGGGTGGACCTTATCATCGTCTACCAGCAACCCATATTTGTTCACCTTGAATCCCAGAAACTTTACTTCCGTTTGACAGAATGTACACTTGTCTGTGCTGAGCGTCAGCCCGGCTTCATTTAAGCAGCTATTGGTCCGCTCCAACCAGTACAAGTGCTCGTCAAAGGTTTCAGCGACGACGATCACGTCGTCGAGGTATGGAAATACATGTGGTCTCATTTCCGGGGTGATGAACTTGTCCATCAACCGTTGAAAGGTTGTTCGGGGCCCGGTGAGACAAAACGGCATACGTTTGAATTGGTACAACCCTTTTCCTCGGATAGTAAAAGCTGTTATTGGCTTACTATCTTCACTTAGAGGGATCTGGTGGTAAGCCTTGTTCAGATCTAGGGTTGAGG
>CAKNWW010327691.1:0-12292 GCA_932074435.1 Andricus kollari
AAAAAAACCACAAGTCTATATTATTAAATTCTATAGAGATTTCGGATACTAATCAATTAATGAGCTTATTTTCTGGTTAACGTGAATAAAGCAAGATAAAATATATTTTTTATAACACATGCATGATTTCAGCCCTTTTCAATGCCTATGAAGCGGGGCTAAAGCTCTACTTTTTACTCCCTAGAGAGTAAAAAGTACTTTTTACCCCCTAGGGATTGAAAAGTGACGTCAGAGGTGAACAATGAAAATTATATGTCTATGATCTCGCATTTTACTATTATCAGCCCATTCACCGTGAAAACTGTGAGGAAATTTTGGTTGCAAATAGTAGAATTTTGCGGTTATTTATGGAAAGTTACCATATATAACTGATCAAATTACCGGAAATTTGCATAAATTTCCGGGAATTTATGGAAATTTTTAAAAATGAATTCTGTATAATTTAGGGTAGGTTACCTTATTTACTAGTAAAATTACCATAAATTACCAACAATTTCCATAAATTTCCGGAAATTTATGGAAATGTTTAGAAATGAATTTTGGGTAATTTACCATATTTACCGGTAAAATTATCATAAATGACCAAAAAAATGTCATAAATTTCCGGAAATTTATGGAAATTTAAAAAAATAAATGTTGGGTAAATTCTGGTAATTTACGATATTTACCGGTTAAATTACCATATTTGCCGGTAAAATTACCATAAATGACATAAAATTTACATAAATTTCCGGACATTTATGGAAATTAAAAAAATGAATATTGGAGTAATTTATGGTATGTCACCATATGGACCTGTGAAATTAACATAAATGACCGAAAATTTATAGACATTTTTTAATTGAATTTTTGGAAATGTATGGCAAGTTACCATAAATCACCTCTAAAGATACCGTAAATTACTAAAAATTCGCGACAGTTTTTTTATTGAATTTTTGATAATTTGTAATAAGTTAACATAAATTTTATGCTTCTTTATTCAAAATCTAATATGGACTAAAATCATGACTGTATTTCGAGAAATGTCTGAATTCTTCCATTTGTTATAAAAAATATCGTATGCACGAAGGGAAAGAGGCACTTTTTCGACTTGTGTATCTTTTCAGTACTCGTCGAAAAAGCCCCTCTTCTCCCCCTAGGTGCATAATATACTAATGTGTGTAAATAATAAATTCAATTTTTCCATTTTTAGGGTGATGTAGTTTACAAGTAGTAGTTTACAAGTATTAAAAAACTAAGGCAAGGCTGCACTTCATTATGTACGTAATTTATGTTTTCCAGAATTAATAAGAAATGGAACTTAAAACTAATACAAGTTTTTTAGTATTTAGGACAATACATGTATTGCAGGTCAAAACTCAGAGAAATGCCCTGTTGTATCAGAAAGATGATTCTTGACACAAATGGAGATTTTCATTTGTGTCAAAAAGAATTTTTTTGCAGCAAAACATCCTTTTTGCGACAAACTTCACCTAATCTTGTGACCAAATAATTATGTTTATGTAAAAAATATTTTCTCGTGGTTCAAAAGAAAACAGGCAAAAGGTCGGTTTATTCATGGAGGCCGAGGAGCATCACCCTTTACCCGTTTTCGAGATAACTCAAAATTTGTATTTTTGAAATATGTTTACAGGGCTAATTCGGAGCACCTGAGGACCATCCCGGTCTGGAATACCCTAAAAATGTAGTCAGTTTTCACGTATATCTATACTTTACTCTTATTCTATGTTAGTTCGGGGTGGTCGAGGATCTTCATCAAACCGTAGACATTTGTTGAGTTTTCGCGTACCTCTGACCGTTTTTGAGATAAAAAAAAATTTTAATTTGTTTTTTAATTTTTAAATCAACTTTGGGTTAGCTCGTGTTTGTCTAAACAATCCTGCTCTCGTTGACTGGATTACGTCGCGGTGTCCGAGGACCGACACCTTTAGAAAACCCTGAAAATGTTGCCAGTTTTCACGTATCTCTTACCGTTTACAAGATAAAACAAAATTTTAATGTCTTTTTGTATCTTAAAAATATCTAAATTGGGTTAGTTTCAGTTGGTCGAAAACAAACCCCCTCTGCAAAAAACTTAAAATTTTGGTCGAAAACAATTCCCATATTCAAAGCCCCGAAAATGTTGTTAGTTTTCACGTATCGGTGACCCTTTTGTAGATAATTCTATTTTTTTTCGAATATTGACCCTTTTTTACTGGTTTAAGTCGAGGTGGCCGAGGACCATCCCCATTTTAAAAACCCTTGGAAAGGATGTCAGTTTTCGCGTATATCTCACCGTTTTCGAGATAACTCAAAATTTTGATTTTGTTTTGAATTTTGAAAACTGTTTCTGCCCTCTCCCCAGTGTTTAGAGTGACTAACAGTGAATTATGAATACCTCGACCCGAAAATTTTTTATTTTTTAAAAATAATTTTTAACTATTTTATTAATTCATTATAATAATTAATTCAGAAATGATGACTGTGGAATTTACGCCTACTCGAGTCATCGCATCTTTTTTACATTATTGACTTATTAAATCTTGCTCTCGATTCTCGACAGCTGATTGGCTGACTATACTGTGATCTGCTGTTACTTTAAATTCTATGTCAATGGCTAAATGAATTGACCATACTGTTAGAAGTGTTTGCAGCTGTAGTATACACGGGCATATTAAATTTCCTATATGTTTACTAAATTCATTACAGTTTATAATTTTAGTATACTCACGTATACTAAATTTCTTTTATAAAGTTATATGCATACTAAATTTATTAAGTGCGCAATAAGTTAATTTTACGTATATGAATTTCATAGTTTCTGTATACTAAAATTCATATACGTGTTAACTATAATGTACATGTGTGTGAAGCAAATATGCATTATCGCTACTGAAACCCTATCATAAAAAGTACATGCATTTCGACTAACTTCATGCGTAGGCCCTGAACCCTATTTGCAGGGTAGTTGTGCTTCCTCTGGGCATGTGTATTCTCAGTCTCTCACTGTGTTTACTATGTGCGGAACATTATGTTTACTAAAAAGAGTTATATGATACAATATAAATATATGATAAGAATTTAAGAAACGAGCATATTTTTTGTACTTGGTTTCTTTCATAAAAAGTAGATATCAAGAATATTAATATTATTTGCATTACAATTTTTTTTAAATAAAAAAATATGCAGGTAAAATGAAATTAACATTTCTTGGAATTCAAGACAAATTTTTTACCCAACAATAGAAGATTTTTCTCAAACGAAGAACTACAGGTATTTGGCTTTTTGACAATACACGAGTCACCAGCTCAAATAAGTGGATCGTAGTTCTCGATTATTTCATTGCGCAAAGATACTTCATTACCTCCACAAGTCGTAATCTCTCGCGTTATCTCTACTAGTATCTAGAATCAATGGAAATCCTGATTCTATTCTTTGCCTGCGTCGCTTTGCTTAATTATGCAAGTAAGTATGTCTAATACAATATTATTAATAAGAAGCATTACATAGTTGCAAAATATAATATAAAATAAAAAATATAAAATTTTTGTATTTAAACAAATCCTTAAATCAAAACTTTCGTGTAGTGCCACGTATCCAGATTCAAATCTTGTAACATATGAAAATGAAAAAAATGAGGGTTACACATTAAATTAATTCTTATCTTAAATTTGACTTCTGTTATATTCTGTTCAATCTGAAATTAATACTTAAAAATGTTCAAAACGTTGCGACATTCAAATCTTCTAACATATGGCAATAATAAAATGAGGACTAAACATTAAATTAATTCTTATCTTAAATTTTACTTTTATACGATTATTTTCAACATGAAATTTATAATAACACACTTGAATTAAAAAAATTTGATTTACTACAACCATGCTGGATTCAAATCTTGTAACTTATGGGAATAAAAAAACGATCATTACATATTAAATTTATCTTGATCTTTAATTTGACTTCTATAAAATTCTCTTCAATATAAAAATATATAATTAAATATTTTGAATTTGAACAAATTTTTAAATCAAAATTTTCATGTAGTTCACGTTGCTACATTCAAATCTTGTAACATATGGTAATGAAAAAATCAGGATTATGCATTAAATGAATTCTTATCTTAAATTGGTCTTTTATACAATGATTTTCAACATTCAATTTATAATAACGCTTCAAGTTTTGAACCATATGTAAATAATAGTATATTATCTTAAATTTGACTTCTATTATATTCTTTCCAATGTGAAATTAATAATTAAATATTTTAAATTGGAACAAATTTTTTAATCAACATTTTTATGTAGTGCCACGTATCCAGATTCAAATCATTTAACATATGGGAATTAAGAAAATGAGGATTACACATTAAATTAACTCTTATCTCAAATTTGAGTTTTATACCATTATTTTTAACATAAAATTTATAATAACGCTTTTGAATTGAAAGCATTTCTTATCAAAAATTTTATTTACTGCCACCTTGCCGGATTCAAATTTTAAAACATATGTGAATCCAAAAATGACGAGTATTCATTAAATTTATCTTGGACTTAAAACTTGCCTTCTATATAATTATGTTCAACATAAAATTCATTATTAATAATTTGTATTTAAATAATTTTTTCGATCGAAATTTGCATTTATTGCCACCTTGCCGGATTCAAATCATGAAACATATTGAAATAAAAAAACGATGATTACATATTAAAAGCTTGATATTAAATCGGACCTCTATAAAATTCTACTCAATATCAAAATATGTAATTAAATATTTTGGAATTGAACAAATTTTTAAATAAAAATTTTCATGTAGTGCCACGTTTCCAGATTCAAATCTTGTAACAGATGGGAATAAAAAAATTAGGATTACACATTAAATTAATTCTTATTTTAAATTTTACTTTTACACAATTATTTTCTACATGAAATTTATAATAATACTTTTGTATTGAAAAGTTTTTTGAATAAACATTTTTATTTACTGCCACCTTGACGGATTGAAATCATGTAACATATGAATATTAAAGAATGACGATTATACATTAAATTTATCTTGATCTTAAATCTTGTTTTTAAACAATTCTGTTTAATATACAAATTTTAAATAAAATTTATATTTACAACTTTTTTTAAATCTAAATATTTATTTCATGCCAGTTTGCCAGATTCAAATCTTGTAACATATGGGAATGAAAAAATAACTCTTAGATATTAAATTAATATTAATCCTAAATTTTATTTCTATGTAATTAAATTCAATATAAAATTTTATTAGGAATAATTTTTATCTGAAAAACTTACCTTAGATATGTTTAGTAATTAGTTCTCTTGTTTACTACGTTATTTGGAATTATTTTGATTATATTTAAATTATTTAAATTCATTCGAAATCTCTGAAATATTCTGATTTCCTCTTTATCCGCTTAATTTCTCTAATTCTTATGAATTTCTCTAAATTGCACGAATTTCAGAAACACAAAGAACTCCATGAATTCGTGGAATTCATGGACTTAGTGGTGTTCGTAGACTTCGTTGAATTTGGTAAATTCGACTATTTATGGGAATCTAGGTAACCTTAAGAATTGAGAGAATTCTGGGAATTTAGTGAATTTATTGATTGAATTTTTATAAAATTTGGAGGTAACAGAGATTAAGTTATACGTTTTTAACTAACAAACGTTGAATGCAAAATTTTCGAAATTCTGGAAGTTACGCCATATTGAACTTTTTTGTATCATCGACATTGCTCGAACTATTTATTGAATTTTTATAAAATTTAGTCCTATAAGAGACGAGATTATACATTTTTAAACTAAAAAATTTTCAATACGAAATTTCGAAATTTTGGGAGTTACGCCATATTGAATTTTGGGTTTATATTTTTTTGAATTATCAATATCTCTGAAACTGTTTATTGAATTTTTATCAAATTTGGAGGTATCACAGATGCAATTATACATATTAAAATTTAAAAAATTTAAATAAAAAATGTTGACATTTTTAAAACATTGAGTTACGCCATATTGAATTTTCAGTTTGGATTTCTTCGAATTATCGACATTTCTGAAAAGTTGTATTGAATTTTTATAAAATTTGGAGGTATTATAGATGGAATTATACATTTTAAGACTGAAAAACTTCTGATATAAAATGTCGATATTTTTCCAAATTTTGGGTGTTACGCCATATTGAATTTTGAGTTTGGATTTTCTTGAGTTAGTGACAATTTCGAACCGAGGATTGAATTTTGTTGAAATTTGGAGGTATTAAAGATGAAATTATACATTTTTAGTCTAACAAAGTTTAAATGAAAAATTTCGAAATTTTGCCTGAAAGAAGTACAACAAAATATTTGATTCCATTTTTCGTGAAATACTCCCCTTTTAATTTTTGTTAACTCGGAAAATAAAGTCTCCTTATGAAATCAACTTTGATGAAAAACAAATTAACGGCGACGATTCGGGTTCCAGAGATATCGTCATTTTGTTGCTGCGCTGTGCTACCAGTGCTACCACTCACAAATCATAGAAGCTGCACATTTTCTTTTATCTTCTTGGACACATTTTGTTCATACTCAGCGTGGCTTGGGCTTATTACTTGAATGTAGGTGACTTACTTTTATCGACAAAGTGATATAGTTGATCATAAAGATATGTCTCCCGTTTATACAATACGTTTATAAAATTAACAAATAATATCGGGAGACATATTTTCACGATCCTTTTTTATCGACTTTGTCGATAAAAGAAAGTAATATTAATACCGAAATATCCCTGACAAATGAGCTAACTATAATGTTCAATGTTTGTTAATAAAACTTGTTTATTTAAGAATTATCCTCACTATCCAACAATTTTTTTATGGTGAAAGCGGAAATGTGGTGACAAAGTTACATAATTGACTCCCTGCTATAATTCGAAATTTCGGTAACTCTGTCTGTAACGGAATATGAAATCAGAAATCCCCCTACTAATTGCTTATCTACTGAAGAAAAGTTATTCTTTCAATGCGCTACAATTTCATAAATCTTTTTTTTTACAGTTGATGGTGCAAATGTCGTTGTACAGAATAATCAACATGAACATGAAGAGCAACATAGTCCTAGAGCTGAAGATATCGAGCACTTTCCAATTCCTCCAGGAGCCATGATTAGTATGCACAAAAAAATAAGGGGTCAATTGAAACCGCATGATGTTGTCGAAGGCACCTTACAATTTGTTCCAAGATCCACATCTCCTGGGCACGCTCAGGCCCAAGGAACTCCAGAACATGTTTCAAGTCCCAACTCTTCTTCACCAGCTCATACTTCACTTGGGTTCGTTAAGGTATACCAGGGCACAAGACTTCTTATGTCTGCAAGTATCAAAGCAAAGTTTGCCTATTATAACTGGGGGTACAATGCTGAAAGCTATACAACATACGAGTGCTTCATACATGGAGAACCTAATGCTTTGTTTGAAGCAGAACTTAGTCATGCCGATCCACAAAGACGCTGGGAAGCAGGAGTCATACACATTTATTTCAAAAACCGTGAGAACGTTGTTTTTGAGGGAGAAGTACAAGAAATCCTGTAAACGATCTTGAATTGGATTCACGTAAATCGATTCACCAAAAAAATTGAAGTTAAAGAATCGATTTAGCATGCTTCTATCTAAAAAGTCGTTGAAATGTCAAATATTGATTATTTTTAAAATTCTTGTCTAAGAATATTTCTCATAAGACTTTGTAAAGGAATATTAAATGAAAGAAAATTTTCTAAAATTATTTTATGTTTCATTTTTTTAGTTTAAATTTACTCATGCAAGTATGGACGTGTTTGCAGAAATTTCGTCTGATAGTATGGTCTATTCAATCACAACCGAATTGGTGCACACAAACTTTGCATTCAAGAAAAGTAATTAGTGGTGAAATTCGAAATGTAATTTTTGATTCATATTCTATGGCTAATTCTAAAGAGAAATGTTGAGGCTCAGCTCAGCACACCTAATACTGATAATTGTGACTAAAAACAATTTCTTTTTTTTATGGCAAATACGTGTTAAACTTCGTGAGGTATAGGACACCTCTAAATATAATTTTTTTTGTAAAAAAATTTGACATTTGCTGCCTTTTCCGTAATTTAATGCATTATTCATACTGATTTGGTTGCTGACTTACGTGAAAGTAAAGATTAATCATGACCAAGACCTAAAAGGTATCAATTGGCATAGTTTATTTTCTATGGAGTCACTTCTTTTCATTTCAAAAATAATTCTATTATATAATTTTAATAATTATAAATTAACTTCTAATCAATAAAGGAAGGGTTTATCTGATCGAAAATTGCTAGACCTAGTTATGTTCGTCTATATACAATAACAAATTGTACATTTATTCAAAGATAACAAAAATATTGAAATGAGGAAATGAATAGTTGAAAATACATATTACATTGGATTAGTGAAGCCCACAATCTTATAAAATTATGTAAACCTTACCCCAATTACAAAGTTTAACAAAATTAATACTTTTTCAACAAAGCTTACTTACTCTCACAAAATTACACTCACAAAGTTAAAAAATTGAAAGTAAATATTCATTGTTCGTCCGTAATATTGAATTGATGGTTAGTCGTGTACAAAATTTGGCGTGGCATTTTGTTAGTTTCCGAAAAAAGTGTATAAGTGTTTTTTTTTTAATATTAACAGGTGCCGTCCACTCTCTGAAGTTTTCCATAAAAATAACATGAAAAAAAAAAAAATTTTGTTATGTCCGTCCAAAACATGAAGATGTATATTAAAGTATAGGCTACACTTTCATGATCTACTGAAAACTCTTCCAGGAATACGAGTCCGTCATTAATTGTTATTTTCACCCCCCCCCCCCCGGAGCCTTTTTTGGTCCCCCAAAAACTACTACATGTACTTTGAAAAAAAATTATTTAACATATCCTCACCAACAAATAAATTACAGTATTCTATGTATTTTTAAAATAATTTTTCTCTGATCAAATAAGTTCAATTCATTGTTATTCATTCAGTTTCTTTCAGTGATATTCTATGCAAATGAAATTGTTTAAATTAATATAAACTGCTTAAACATTTAAAAAATCCATGTAATCTTGCAATTTAATTGTTTGTGACGATTTATAAATAAATAAGAAAAAATGTAATAATTAAGGACAATATTCTGAAAAATTCCTATTGACGTGTTTTAGAAAAGTCATATTTGTATCTTTCTTGTATTTAATCTTTTTTTTAACAAAATAATTTTGTTTAAACTCGCAATGCCAGTTTATTTGCTTTCAATTAATATTAAAGGAAAAAAAACGTTAATCAAACAACTTTTCGCTTCTGTACATACAATTAGACACCATTAGACTTTATATTGAATTTGTGAAAAAAGATTTTTGTACCCCCGAATCGAGAGGCATTTTCTAATTGTATAAACAATGTATGTTTCTTTAAATTTTCGTTTTCATTACATATGACGAAAATTTTGTATTTTCTTAAATTAATTACACACTAAATGAATTCCAGGAGAGATATTTTTCACCTAAGACGTTTTGCAATTGATTAAACGATTTTTATCTGTTAATTATCTTTTTACATTCTCTTTATAATGAGAAAGACTAATGGGATTAAGTTGTTATTTGGCACGCAGTTTCAGGAAAAAAAGGTCGAGTTCGTTAACCAGCTATTTTAGATAAGAATCAAAAAAGTTAGAGCATTTTCAAAATTTCTGAAACCATTTTTGTCAAGATTTAAAAATGCTATGTACGGCTATTCGTAGTACTCGGAAAGTCGAACATGGAGGAGGTAGAGAAAGCAATAAAGGAAGGAAGAGAAAGAGAGGTGATCAATAGAGAAAGGGGTGGATGGGAGTCAATGAAGAGATAAGTATGAATGAACGGACGATATAATTCAAGAAATTGCTGGCAGGGGAAAAAAAGATAGCTATGAAAGATACAAGAAAAGATGAGAAGACGAAAATGTGCATCCAAAATGATCTACAAGTTTTTTATTATTCATTCTTTGATAGGATGTGTAGTTTTTGTTTTATTCGTAAAACCCAAGATTACTAATAAAACAATTAATTTCTTGGACAAACGACAAAAGCTGCAAAAAGAAATAATTAAACAAAAGTTGTTCACCCCAAAAAGAGCTACAAATTTGTTATCAATCATTTTTAGATGGAACGCGTAGTTTTAGTTTATAATCGTAATGAATTAAATAAAAAATTGCATTTTTGGACAAACGACGCAAGCTGTGAAGAAACCAATAAAGAGAAGTTGTTAACACAAAAAGGCCCTACAAATTTTTTCTCAATAATTTTTATATAGGACGAGTAGGTAGATTTTCTTTTAATCGTGAAAAATAAGATTAGAAATAAAATATTAGATTTTTCGAAAAACCACACAAGTTAAAATAACATTGTATATAACAAAATTTTTCGTCAAAAATTATAGCTACAAATTTGCTTAAAAGAACAAAACGCTAGGATGCGTATTTTTAGTTTAAATCGTGAAAAATAACCTTGAAAATAAACAAATTAAGTTTATGGAAAAAAGACACAAAGTGCAATAAGACGTTAATTAACATAATCGTTTTTTTATAGAATGCGCACATTTTTTATTTATAAAAACAAGAAAATGAAAACATCTGTTTCAATATCAATGCATATTATGAATCGTAATAATATAAATTTATTGAAATGATACATTTTTCAGGGTAGCTGGAAATAAAATTTAATGCAAAGTAAGAAACAAATACTAAAGTCATCATGATAAATAAAATTTGTACATTATTTTGCAATATCTAAATAAGCAATCCCAAGCCGAGGTACAGAAATGAATTTAATATACATTTGATATAATAGTGTTGAACATAATGTAGAAAAGTTCACATTTTGGACAAAATCGAGTGCGAAGCACAAGATACGTAATGATAATATTTTCGTGAAAGCCAAACGAGCTTTAACAAAAGAGAATTCACAATCACAAAATTACAGTTGTCGATTTAAATTTTCAATTTTCAAAGGCCTGTGCACAAATGTGGGAGAAATACAAAGACCGCGTGCGTGGCGCGAGATAAATATATTATCGAGCGCGAAGCGCAAGAACCAACAGTCACGCGCCTTAGGCGCGCTCAAACTGGCGAGCTGTTAAACTATTTAAAACGATTTCAACCAAAGAAAAATTTACTTTCAAAATTGGAAAGAGTAAAGTTGTAGAAAATGGTAAAGAATTGATTTTTTTGCAATTTTTAAAATATTTTTATAAAGAATAATGTTTTTTATTAGAAATTATATTATGAGTAATATTACGTGGATTCTTAAAATCGTAGAAACACTATTTTTCAGAGGTCTGATTGTTTGCATAACTATATTAAAAATATTGCAAGGCATATTCAATATATTTCAATCATTTGAAGGGTTTTAAACGATTTTAAATATTCTTGGGTATTTTTAAAGATTCCAATGAATTTTTAGGCGTTTTGTAAAATATTAAAGGAGTTAAAAAGATTTTAAAGAATTTGAAATAGTGTAGGGTATTTGGAAATATTCCAAACAATTGCCTCGAATTTCGGAAGATACGGAATGATTTTTTTTATATAAGATTTTAGGATATTTTAAAAGATGCCACGGAATTTATAAAAGATCTTAAGGGATTTTATCAGATTTCCGAGAATTTCAATTTTTTGTTTGAAATTCATATTTTCAGATTGCATATCCAAATTTATGTGTGGAAAAGTCGTCTTTTTGGCTTGAAAATTCAACAAGTTTGTAGAAAATTCAACAGTTTTGTAGAAAATTCGTTTTTCTCAATTAAAGTTTTTTTTTCAATGAAAATTTGACTATTCCATTATAGTTTCGGTCGAACTTTCGTCCGTCCGTCGTATACTCAAAAAAAAGTTCTGGTTAAAGTTACTAGACGCGTGTGGTTAAAAAATTTCTATTTAGTTTAATCAGAAATTATGGTTAATATGACTAGAAAATTCTAGTTAATTAACTCTGGTTGATTTTTTCTGGTTAAAACTATTCTGGTTAATATTTCTGGTAATAGAAGTGTCGCGCTCTTGCGTCGGTTTCAGAAACCTGTCTTTTGTCTCATGTCGTGTTACTGGATGGGTCAAGTGACGCTTTGTCATAAATGTCCAATAATTCTCGAACAATCGCGATTTGTTAATTTTATTTTCTGTTATATAAGTATAAATAATTATAGTGAACCGTGAATTTAGTTGTGTTTAAAAAAAAACTGTCCGTTATATGTCTAAATGCCAGCGGTACAGGGATACTTCTAAACCAAGCACATATTTTTTGGGTGGCTTTG
>CAKNWW010327693.1:0-11990 GCA_932074435.1 Andricus kollari
ACAAATCTTCCCGTTCTTCAGATGACTTTTGGCACATTTTTACACTCTAAAGTCCATCCCAATCTCTCATGTGTACTCCTTGACGATATTTATGGCAGTTTGAAGTTTGTCTTTACCAGAGGCATAGAGCTTCAGGTCATCCATATAAAATACATGAGTGACCTTATGCTCACGCTGGTTAATGTCGCTACAGGGGTATCCGGAAAAATTACGTAGTGCGAGAGATAGAGGCCGAAGTGTGATGCAAAAAAGTAAAGGGCTTATAGTGTCTTCTTTCAACTTTAGTGTTTTCGGGATCTTGTATACCTCTCTCCAAAAAGTCTCTACATCGTTGGGCTTGGGTGGATTTTTGACACAAACAGGGTGATCACTGAACAGGCGAAATGAGTCAGCGAGAAACCTTTGATTCTCCCTGATCCATCTCTCCCTCTTCTGTATTCTCCTCCTTGCGTCAGATAACAGCCGTATTTTGTCTACAATATGCTGCTTGATTGTCAGCAGCTTTGACTTGTTTAGTGTGTGATTCAAGATCCTCAGTTCTTGGGCGAACTTTCGAACCCTTTCCGTGAACGGTCTACCAGATGTTATGTAGTCAATCACACATTGAACACGGGACGCATTCTGTCTTGCCCATCCAATCTTGTTGTTCACTTGATGCAAGCGTCTTTTGGTCTTTTGAACCATCGTCGGTATGAGCCTTCGATTTGAATCAGTCAAAGCTTTCGCAGTACCATAAGCTGAGCAATTGATAGCCCAGAGGTCGGACTCTTGCGAGATTTCTCTACGAAAGAAGGTATCCATTTCAGCCAAATCTTGGGGCTTAGTTGGAACGTGCATGTTAATGTTCCTTCTTATTCTGAAATCGTGATCATCTCTCAGAAGGTGCCTGTTTTCCGCGGTTGGTCTTAATGTCGCTTCCTCATCTTCGGTTGCAGCTTGATCAAGCAACGGTTTGGGAAGCACTCCGCGTACAGATCCATTTTTCCAGAGGTAGGCACGTTGATTTCACAACGATTGAATCGAAACGTGCTGAAGCTTTGGGTGTTTTTGGCACCACAGAGTATGCAGTTACGCTTTATTTTTTATATTTATGCTGCGTTTTTTGGATTGTGCCGGTGTTGCTCGGTTTGAATGAATAGACTTCTAAAGATGTGTAATGTCTGCGAGAAAAAATAATTATGATTATATTAAATATAATTATTGTTGCTGGTTACTTGATAGATAATAAGAATAATGATGATACTAATAATAATATTAGTTATTGAAGGCGTTATCGGAAGGCGTAGGAATGTGGCGAACCCATCGCCCGAGAGTTCCGGCTCACTATAGGTCAAATTGCATTTTTGTGGTTTGGAAATCTTATATAACGAGAAAGAATATATGTAACTCAACAAATTTTTTTTAAAAATAAAGTTCATGTTACGTGGGTTAAAGGAAAATATGTAAGAATGCCTACATTGCTTATTGTAGGGGTTGAAGTAAGGGATGAAGATGAGCGTGTTTAAAAAATCGATGACTTTTTACTTTTCGTTTTGCTGAATCTCAAAGGGAAATCATGATATCGCTACAAATTTCATTTTAGATTGTGGTAAATATAATGCAGATTAAGGAAAAAACTATTAGGATAACATCAACCCCGAAGTTAGGGATTGAAATAAGGCGTAAAAGGCTAAAAATCAGAAAATTCACTAAAAAACATTGTAAAGGGTTTTCCTGGGTGGTCAAAACGATTGTGATAACCATTTCCTCAAAATGCTGAACTATATGGATGGTTTCTCGCTATCATGCTACTTTCCAGGGGTGGAAATGGACCGCGAAAATCTGAAAACGCGAAATATTGCAGAATAGAATTGCAAATGGTTTTCGTGGTGGTTGAATATCATTCCGACAACCATTTCTGCATTATTATCTACTGTGTGGATGGTTCCTCGTTTCCCCCCTCTAGGGTATTGTCGAAGAAGGCGTTTTAAAGACCTCATTATTATAAAAGTGTTATTTAGAAAATAATTGTTTATTTATGCTAATCAAGTAATGTTTATTAAACCTTTATAATGATAATTTTGTTTTGAAACAATACTCTTTCTTATCTTAACAGTGATTCTTCCATCGATCTTCATTTTAAAAAAACAGCTGAGGTTCTAGAATAATTTACATTAAATAAAAAATTACATATACTTAACTGTTAAGGTCAAGTCACGAAAGAATATAAAAGTCTTCAGAATGCCTTCTTCGAATATTCCGTAGAGTGGGGGGAACGAGGAACGATCCACACAGTAGAGAATAATGCAGAAATGGTTGTCGAAATGATATTCAACCCCCACGAAAACCATTTGCAATTCTATTCTGCAATATTTCGCGTTTTCAGATTCTCGCTGTCCATTTCCACATTTTCACCCCTAGAAAGGAGAACGATAACGAGAGACCATCCATACAGTTGAGGATTTTGAAGAAATGGTTATTTGAATCGTTTTTAACACCCACGAAAACCCTTTACAATGTGTTTCAGCGAATTTTCTGATTTGTAGCCAGTTACCCTTTAATTTGACCCCTAATTTAGGGGTTGATGGTATCCTAATAATTTTTTTCTTAAGCTGCATTACATTTACTACAATTTAAATAAAAAATTGGTATCGATATCATGATTTCCTTTCGAGATTCAGCAAAAAGAAAAGCAAAAGGTCATCGATTTTTTAAATATGCCCGAATTCACCCCTTACTTCAACCCCTACAATGAGCAATGTAGGTATTCTTACAAATTTTCCTTTAATCCACGTAACATGACCTTTATTAAAAAAAAATTTGTTGAGTTATCTCTATTCTTTCTCGTTATATTAGATTTTAAACCGGAAAAATGCAATTTGACCTATGGTGCGGCTCTTGCAGTCAGCCACGTTGCTTTGCGCTACCTCCCCAATGCAACGAAGTATCCGTTTACGTCAGCATTATCGCGCAGTGCCAGCCACAACAGGCCTCTCTCGTATGGAGGCCATGGTTCAGATGGGAGTGGCAATAGGACCGAACCGAGGCGACGACCAGGCAATGGCCCCGGACAAACGCGAGAACATCCATTTAAATGGTCGGACCAACTCAGGAGGGACATCCTTACCTGTTGTCAAAGAAGCTCACCGGGGCCAAGAGGATTCATGTAGAGATTACATGACCGTTGGGTCAATATGCACCCGGAATATGCTCGTAAAACACTTGAGTATTTAGGAGGTCAGGTATTCTTTTTGTGCAAAAAAGGATATGAAGCACTTTATCAGAAAGAAAAAGAGCAACATCCTCCAGCGAACATACCTCCCATTCCAGCAAGACCACCTTTGCAGATAGCCGATAATCCCAGCATGAGAAGTAGGAGATCCATCCACCAAAAAGTCTTTGTCAGGATGGAAAAATTAGATGAACCCATGAAGGAATTGTAAGGAGTAGCATTTCCTTAAAAAAAAGTGGTCTTGAAATGCTTCAAAAGTTAGGAGAGAGGATGACAATAGTGCAGTCACACGCGCAGCCATGAAATACTGAAATCACGACTGCGCGCAGGACTGCACTAGTAAGAGACGCAGATAGTAACTTTCGGATATTTCCAGTTCCACTTTCGTCTACCTTCACCTATGGGAGGTATTACTCCTTACTACTCCTTGATGCATGAACCTAATACTGCTCTCCCCGATTTGCACCCTGAAAATGTTAATCTCTGGAATCTGAACTGTGTAGTTTCCGAGAAGACGGTCTCCCTGCTTACCGACGATAGAAGTAACGACACTACAGTACGCCTGAATAAGACTCGTGAGCGTATTGCACAGCTTCAGTTTAAAATTGAAACGGCGAGACGGCATGCATCAAATATTCAGTGCGTGATTAGCTACATAACATCAAATGAAAAATTCACTCCAAAACTGAGGGCACTTGCTCGAAACCGAAGTAAAGCTAATAACTTGCTGAACAAGTGTAAACTGTTGACCATCAAGCAGCAGTGGACGCAAAAAATAAGATCTCTTCCAACAGCGAAACAGCGCCTTAAACGGCGAGTAAAGTGACTTCAGGAAAATGCCATCTTTTCTACTCATCCTTTCCATGTGTTCAATAAAACGGCACGAGCCGTGAATAAATACGCCTAGTCGAGAAGAGATTAAAGTCTTGTGAGAGCAAGTCTATGGATATACTCATCGGCTAAATAAAGACGTCTCAGATGTATCACTCTTTCGTAACTTTTGCCAAAGGCAAAGGTTACAAGGTTTTATGGAAGAGTGTGCACTAATTACTGCTGAAGAAGTAAATGAAGTTATCGCTAGAACTAAGAACTTTTCAGCACCAGGGCCAGATAAAATCAAAAACCTTTGGTGAAAGAAGTTCAGTTCTACACACCAACAACTAGCTCGTTTATTTACTACTTTCTTAAATGGAGAACAACCCATCCCGCAGTGGCTAGTGTAAGGACGCACAGTGTTGATCCCTAAGACCGGAGATTTATCAAGTCCAAAATATCACCTAAACGACATGGATATACGATGTCGTAAAGCTGTCGTAAAGATTTCTTAACGATGTCATAAAGAGGTCGCCAAATTTTGTGCCCACTGGGGTGTTTACTTAAGACAGATTTGAACCTAAAATGAGCACTTTTTTACACTCTCGCCATTATAACTCGAAAATGCAGTTGTGTAAATATAAAAAAAACGGTAGGAAAAAATATTGACCATACGTCATCATATATATGTTGTTTTTAAACCCACCGAACATCTTTCATTTTATCCAAGGTAGCCTCACAAGTCGGTTGTTTCGTTACTTTCAAATCTCCGCATCACTCCGAAACAACAAAATAACTAGCTCATCTATTATTTTCACGGCATCGAGTTTTTTTAGGGAGGCACTCCTATGACGTATCTACATTCGAATCTTCGTGAAGTCGCAAAACCAGCTGGTCAAATCTATACCGTGACCGAGAAAAAGCTGCACTTTTGCAAAATATCATGTATAGACAGGTTATCAGCCTGGAAGAATTAACCTGTCCTACTTTTAAAAAACTGAAAACCAGTAAAGACTACTCTTTTCATGACGGTGGTAAAAAAGGAACATTTTTTACATGTTCTGTCAATTACGCAACTATACTGAAAGTCTGGCTTCAAAGTCAAAGACGAGAAGAAATATCACTTCGGGGTATCATACGTATAAATACACTGAAAACAAATAACTGTTCTAAAATTGACAGTCTTGCGACGGCGGTGACATCAAGGCGATCGCTGACAGCATACAAATTTCTGTTTGAAAAATCAATCATATTGCGAGTGAAGTAAATAATCCTTTAACAGATTTTCCTCGACTTGGCAGTCCTGGAAATAGAAATGGACAGCCTTCAAATACTTCGAGCACTTTAATAATACCACGACATGCGACTGGTGTATTTCCTGCGTATCGGATACTGAAGGTGTGGATGAGACCGGCTGCTTTAATTTTCAACACGGATTCACACAATAAGCACGGATCGTATGGGGTTGTGGTTTATATTGACGAAATTCCCGCAAAACGTACTTTAATAGCTACGACCTACCACCTCTAAAGGTGGGTTTCCGTATGGATAACTGAAGTCGCGCGAATCTAATCGCGCATTTCAGTTTATGACTGCTTCTCATTGGATCTTATGATGCCCTTTCCTTATGCGTCAAAGCCAGCGCGCGAGAGTAGGGACCCCAAGGACGGCTGTAAATTGCGGCCACTAGACTGCTCAAAAAGCAATCTAGCCGCACAGCCGATGTGACTTGAGCTTTTGAAAATATTGTCTACCATCTAATAATTATTGATGATTAAAAATGAACAGAACTTGTCCTAAAATTTTTCCAGATATAAAAATGCAATGCAACGTTAATTTGAAATTTTTTTATTCAATCTATAAATTATAAAAATTCCTATTTATATTATCGCAGGCTTCAAAATGTAGAAAATTAATCTTTTCTGTTACAAATTTGATCTTTTTGGTTAAAAGAGGCAACTGTTTGGTTAAAAATTCTTGTATTTTCGTGTAATTTTTTATCCTTTTGATGAAAAGTTAATATTCTTTGTTTAAAATTTATCTTTTTGGTTCCAGATGCAACTAAATAAAAAAAAAATTTTTCGTTTGCTGAAAACTATTTCTTTAAACTAAAAAAAAGAAGAAAATTCATCTAATTGGCTTGAAAATTCAACAATTGTGTACAAATTTATCCACTCCATTTTTGGTTGAAAATTAATCTGTTTTGGCTCAAAATTCAACTACTTAGTTTGAAAGTTTCCAGAATGAAAAAAATATAAACACAGTGAACTATTTGGTTGAATATTAGAGTGTTATGTTGTAAATGTATGTATTCTGTTGAAAATTTGTCTTTTGGTCGCAAATCAATTTTTTGGGCAAAGATGAAGCTTTTGGTTGAATATTAACCCATACGGACGTGTGTGGACAGTTTTCTATTATGTTCGCGTGTCATGTATGCAGTGGGTTTTCTTTGTGCGATTTTACCAAGATTTTTAGAAAAAATCTCGTAGAAGATGACCGCATTTCTGCGAAATTTTATAAAATGATTTTTAAAAAATGTATAATTAAACCGAGTGTTTTTCACAAATCTGAAGACAGGTTTTTAAGGTGGAATTATTATATAAGTCACTTATATGTCTTTATTTTTAAGTTTGATTGAAAATTCTCGTTTAGCAGAGTGCAAAGTGTGTGTGTGATTTATGCAATGAAATAAAATGATATCTAAATGATATTTAAGTCTATTTCTTTTAGACATGAGCAATTTTTGCATTCTCATCAGAGAAGTTATACCCGAAAAACAGGTTTTTACGAATGTGTCGTACTGTATGTATCTCTATGTGTATGCATGTATGTATGTTTGTATGTATGTCTGCATGTATCTCTGTCTGCATGTTTGCATGTGTGTATGTATGTATGTATGTATGTCTGTATGTGTTGTGACGGGGTATTTGATTACCCGGACAAAATAATGACATTATTGAAAACTTAACCTAATTTAATAAGGGGAAATGAATCTAAAACAACGAATCGAAACTTATTTGGCTGTTTTAAACAGTTGGGGTATTAATCAGGGCTGCAATTGGCTAATTGATTTAACTTACTTATTGCTATTATACTAATTCATAAGTGGTTGACCAGTTTTATTAAATTTAAGAGTCTTTTCAAGCTGGAATGATAAAAATTCTTTAATTAGGTGTGGGAAACATCACCCACCATAAACGTGAGGTTATGTTTAATTAGAAGCTAACCAAGATACTTGCCAGACAACGAAGTTCAAATTTTATTATTTATAATTTCCAATACTCAGTTCTGTTCTTTTATTTGTTGACATATCCTTCTTATCCTGTAAAGTAATGGTAAAGTAATGTTAAAGTAATATGGCATTATAATTATTAAGAGAAGCAAAATAAATATGTAAACTGTTGCAATCATAATAATACGTTAAAATTTACGTTAAATGGTCATCTCGTAATTGCAACAGGTTTCTTTTTCAGCGTTAAAAAATAAAAAAATAATGTCGCTCTCATTGCAGTCTGCTAACAGAGGTTTCGAGCGGGCTGCCAACATGCAGGGGCTAGACGTAAATTTTAACGTATTATTATGATTGCAACAGTTTACATATTTATTTTGCTTCTCTTAATAATCATAATGCCATATTACTTTAACATTACTTTACCATTACTTTACCATTACGCTGCAGCGTAATCTTTGCGTTCGGCCGGTCCGCCAGGGGCGACACCAGCACCGATTTCACCCACAGGGATTGCATGGGCACCTGACGGACGAGGACTCAACGAAATTCCCTGGCAAAATATGTCTGGATGGGAGTCCCTTTCATTCAAGAATGCCAGGGAAACCAGGACGTCGACACTACGGTGGAGGCAACTTTTGACAGTTTGTCAACAGAACGGCGGGCATGACTAGCGGATCGAAAGCTAGCGAACTCTCAAGCAAAAACGGGTCATCGCGGTGACGTCTGGTGGCGCGCCACTGGACTGACGAGTCTCTCTCACTTCCTCCCAAGAGCTATGCGTAATGCGTTCTGGATCCCTACCGGTTTCACTCTGAATAGTACCACGTTAACGATACAAAAGCATTGATAATGTCGAGCGGAGGCCAAGGCTCTTGGAGAGGACGAAGGAGGCTCTCAGGTTAGTAATTCTTTCCTCAACTTGCTTTAGTTCGACTTGCGTAAAATAAAACTGGTTTTGAAAATGCCGAAATGGTAAGCATCTGCGAGAGGCTCGGTAATTGCCTCGCCCTCACGTGTAACTGTTAACTTGGGGTCGCGGATTAACTTCAGTGTTTCTTTCTTCATTTAAGTATCTTGGAAGGTCGCGATGCCAAAAATTAATTAAATCGGAGTGGTCACTCTGACCACGCCGCGGTAATCGTGGGCGTTTGCTGCCACGCCATTCTACGTCCCGGTAAGAAGGCTTGCATTCAAAGGTATTAAAAATTTCAATACCTATGAATGCCGTTTCTGTCCTTCTTTTTTTAATCCCTGATTAGCAGCGAAAATATTTATATTCTAATCCCTTTCAAAGCCGATCGGAGCTGTCAAATGTAACCTGAAATAAATTAAAAACGCCACTTTCGTTCAACGCATTAGAACTAATAGAAGGCGCTTGAGAAGCATAAAATTGACAAAATTTAGAAAACCCGCGCACAAAAATACATCACTTTATCACGAATATCTCGCTTCATTTAAATGTGATCAATTAAAAATATCTAAAAGCATGGTAAAAAAATTTTAAAAATTAGTTTTCATCACAGCTACCTGTGTATCAATCAATCTTGACAACGTAAAATGACTAATACTTTGTTTTTAAGTGCTTTTAACCTCATTATTATTCGAAAAACAGTAAATAAGAATAATGAAATGTGCAAGTTAAAAAGGTAATAAAAATGATCTATTTCATGGTCGATTTGGAGTATCCAAATGTATGCAGAAAAATGTTGTCGCCACTGGGTACAGAAAGGGATTCAGTTTAAGAGATAACTTCTACTGCTATGGGGATTCAAAACGCGAGGACAAAAACGGTATCGAAAAGGATTCAATAATTGTCACGTCACCATTGAACAGGAATTTTTCGAATACTTTTCAATGCAAGCCTTTTTACCGGGGTAGTAATTCAAAATGCCGGGTAGCTGGTCTCGGGCCTAGTTAAATTCATTGCATCGCCGTGCGACATGTAAACATGCCTATTCTGTCGAACTATCACTAAACGGGGCCCCCAGGTGCGAATTTGGGTTGGCAGCCAGAGTTGACGGTCGGCCCTAGGTCGGGCCGGCTTTGGCAACCGAATTATGCTAACCAAGGTTGGCCCAACTATAGCAGTTCGAAGCCACCGTAGTTGGGCCAACGTTAGTAGCCGACATTGGCTTCTCAAATTCACCCGACCGTCGGCCCAACTGTGGCCCAAGGTTGGATCGACGGTCGTTTAGGCTCTGGGAAATTGGCTCAAAATAACCATAACACTACGGGCGGCCCGACCCTGGGGTATAGTTGGCCCCACCATCGGCGTAATATTATCCAGTGCAAGTAATCTCACTGCTGCCACCGTCGGTCCAACTCTGGCCCAAGGTTGGGTCGACGGTTGTTTAGGCTCTGGAAAATTAGCTCAAAATAACCATAACACTGTGGGCGGCCCGACCCTGGGCGAGAGTTGGCCCGACCATCGGCGTAATATTATCTAGTGCAAGTAATCTCACTGCTGCCGACCGTCAATCCAACTCTGACCGAAAGTTGGGTTAACGGTCGTTTCTGTTTTAGCAAATTGGCTCAAAATAACCATAACACTACGGACGGCCTGACTTAAGCGATAGTTGGCCCGGCCATCGGCGTAATATTATCCAGTACAAGTAATCTCACTGCTGCCGACCGTTGGTCCAACTCTGGCCCAAGGTTGGGTCGACGGTCGTTTATGTTTTAGCAAATTGGCTCAAAATAACCATAACACTACGGTACTAAGAAATTGTTGAAACAACAATTTTTAATTATTTATTTAAAAATTATTTGATTTATATTCCCATTAACAGTTAATTTATTTTAGGTGTACATGATGTCGCAACATAATAAAAAAGTTAACTATTTTTTAAACTGCTTTGAGCTGTGGCTTATGAGGATGGTTTTTTCATTGACATTCAATTCTTTAGGTATAGAGTAATGGGTAAGAATCCCGACTGCTAGGCGATAGATTCAGGTATAGATATAGGTTCGAAACCCCGTAGCATTAGAAATTTTATTTGTAATATAATGTTTAAAACTGTAATATGTGTTTTCATTCTAAACAGGACCATTAACATTTATAGTCGAAATACCGGCAATCAATTATTATTTATTTTTTGAATGCCTATTTTGTGTATTTCCACCTGTGTAGTACGAACCTTCAAAAATCAAAGTCGGCCCCACATTGTTGTCCAAGGTTGGGCCAACTATGAAAGCAAATGGTGTGCCAACCTTATATTCCGCGGTTGGCTCAACCAAAACGAGTATTGTTGGCCCAATTGTGCAAAATATGGAGGGAATGCGTTATCATAACGCTGGTTGGCCCGACCATTGGCTCACACAGTTGTGCCGACCTTACCAAGGTTGGCCCGACCTTACCAAGGTTGGCCCAACCATGGCCCGACCGACAATTCGCACCTGGGCTATGGTATATGTCGTTCGTATATTAAATTTGAAGCAGTTTCAATAATATTTGTCCAACTTACGACGACTCATTTCTTAAAAACTAATTGAATTTGGGGACACATTTTTTTTAGTTGATTAGGCTTATTATTAAAAATAATTATCCGATCAAAAAATAGAAAATAGAACCAAGTTCCGTCTCGTCATTATCTAGAAGCCAATATTTTTCAAAAATTAATTATTTGACTTTCAAAATTTCCGTCCACTCAGACGTTTGGACAATTATTTTACCCGGTCTCAAGCGCTAAGCGAGTTTCTCGATCCAGACCCTCAATTATCGATTGACCTCATTGTGCAATTAAACATTATTTAACAATAAGCGATTGTTAACTTTTTATGATTTTCTAGGCATCGCTACAGTATTTTGAATATGTCCTGCAACTATGAACTCATTCCAATAATATCTGACCGAGTTAGAACGATTTAAGTTTTAAAACTTAATTAAATCAGGGAGCAACTTTTTTTCAATCTTTCGTTTTTATTATTAAAAATAAACGTTTGCCAACAAAAATTCAAATAGGAAAAAGTTTCATATCCTTATTCTCTACAATTCTACATTTTCAAAAAATTGATTTTTCGATTTTGAACATTGTCTTTTTTTTAGACGATCTCGGACAATACTTTTACGCGTTTTCGAGCGTCGGGCTGGCTCTTACATCCGGCGGGTCAGATGTTTTCTAATTTTATAGGGAATTTTGTGCACTTAAATTATTGTTCAGACTATTTACGCGTGCGCTGCAGTGAAAAGGAAAAATTATTTTAAAAACTGACTTTTTTCACCTGTCTCACAAGATTTTAAAGTCTTCTGAATGTTACTTAATTTTTAACTATTAGAGGCTTATTTTGGATGCCAAACTAAATGGTTTGTACCAATTAACATTCAATTTGGAATCATTTTAACGAAAATATACTTAATAAGCCCACAAAAAATTAAAAATTATGATTTCTTAAAAAGGGGCCAAACAATTTTGGTCATTTAGGCCTTAAAATACTCGGGAAGAAACCCCGAAACATATTCAGAAAGAAACTGGGACAGGAGAGTACTTTTCAGTAAAAAGTAGTTCAAGCTAGCCGTGGCATAGCCAGAAAACAGAAAAATGTTTACTGAAAACAATAATGAGTCCAAAAGTATTACCACAGAAAATAAATACATTTTAACCCAAATAGTTTATTTTTAAACCAGAATGATTAACTCTTTACACATAAAAGCGAATTTTCAGCAAAATACATAAGCCACGTAGCACGGGGGGGGGGTCCCCCGACTAGAATACCACGGTGGACTACATGGGGGGG
>CAKNWW010327694.1:0-12346 GCA_932074435.1 Andricus kollari
TCTCAACTAAAACTTGTTCCAGACAACTGAGCAGTAATATTTCAATAAAAAATAATGACAATATGATAAAAATTACTATTGCTATAAAAATTTTGTAAACAAATCTTAATTTTTTTCGTTTTTTGATAGGTATATGTTGTTTTTATTACCTGGAAGATCTTTTATTTGCGAAAATAATTGTTTTCTGAATGTAAGTGACTAATTTTAAAATTTTTCTATAATTTTGTTATCAACAATAAGAAATATTCAATAATTACAATTGTTTATTTTAAATAATATGTTTCAAACAAATTTTAAATACATTTAATGAAAAAAACAACATATAACTATGAAAAAATGAATAGAAATGTCAAATTGTTTATTAAAATATTTATAGCAATAGTAATTGTTAACATGTAGTCATTATTTCTTACGAGTATTATTCTTATCAGATATTTCAGCATTTTAAGTTAACAAACAATTTTTTGAGCCATTGAGCACCGCATCCATGTATTTGTTTAAATAATTTGTTTATAACAATTAACTTCAAACTCAAACTTATGAGTACCAACATTGATTCTGATGCCTAGTAAGATTATTGAGGTCTTTTTTTTTGGAGAAAAAAAATCATATTCTCAAAAAGTGTAATTTTTTCTAATTGCTTATTAATTTTAATCTAAAGATACTGTCTTTGACAAGGATAAATCAAGAATAGCGTTACAGAACCAGATAACCAACAAAATCGGGATTTTTCAGGAGAGCGAAAAAAAATTCTGTAAAATTGAAATTTGAATTTCAAGAAAAAAAGAAACTTTGCCAATTCCGAACAAATGCACAGAAAATTTTAATATTAAAATGTCATAGGTTTTTAAACTCAGTTTCAGACACTAGCTAAAAATGGAGTTTTTAATTTACAAAAAAAAATATTAAAAACTCGCTCCCGAGATAACATTTTGGAGAAAATATTGGTTATCCAATTCTGTACTACATATTTCAAAAAAAGAAGTTGAAAAATACAATTATTTAAAATTTAAACATTTAAAATTAATAAATCTTTAATTATTAAAAACCTTGAAAATGATCAAAATTTAAGAATTTTTATTTTTAAATGTTAAATATTTTTTTTATACCATTAAGCTATTTCCCTTTCGGCGAGCCTCTAGGGGTAAGCGTGACACTACCCGAACAGGGTAGTGTTTTTTGAAGAAAAAAAAATATTGATAAATATTGATCTATGAAAAAAAAAACGTTCAAAATTTTTAATTACATACCTTTAAGATGTACATATTGAAAATTTAATAATTTGTTATTCTATACTTTCAAAATCCAACAATTTTCAATTGCAATTGCAACTCTTTAAAATTGTAGAAATTTGAATTAGAAATCTTTTTATTTTGAAAAACTTCAATAACAAATTATGCATGTTTTAAGTTTCCGGATTGACTATCACGTAATTTTGATGAATAATATTTTCAACATTCATTCAAAATTCAGAAAGTCTTCATTCTTTAGACGTACATACATTTTTTCGAATTGCAAAAGTTATTAAATTAAAGAGAAATTATGCTTCATAATTCTTAAGTCTATTTTCACATTTTGATTTTTGATTAATTTCATCATAGGAACTAACAAATTCTTTCAATTTATGATGGACTATGGTCATCTAATTAAAAGAAATATATAAAAAAAAAAAATAACTGATTCAATCTGAGGCACATAAAATATGGGATTTTCCGTCGCAAAGGCCAATCGAATCGAAATAAACCGATCCGAAGGAGCACGAATCGGATGTCAGATTTTCGACATTCGATCGAGGCGCCGATCGAATCGAAATAAACCGATCCGAAGGAGCACGGATCGGATGTCGGATTTTCGACATCCGATCGGTGGGTCCATCGAATCGAAATAAACCGATCCGACAGGAGTACGGATCGAATGTCACATTTTCGACATCCGACATTTCCTCAATATCGGATCAAATTTTTTTGCACACGTCTAATGCCCATATTTTTTCTACATTTATTTTCGCAAAAGCTGCCTTATTTTTGTACTTTTTGATCAATCATTATTTCTGCAAGGACAATTTTATAAAATAAATAAGAAAAATAATTATCAGCTAAGATTTCCTGCAGCGCGGTTGATAATAGTGCAGTTACAATATGGGCCGATAGATGGATCTCTAAGGAAATTCTCCATCATATTATTGATGCAGCTCCATGCAGAATATATTTCAAAAGATTTCACTTTGACGCCGTGTATCACAATAAATGATCAAATGCTTTTACTAATCAGAAAGAATAAAGTCTTGGAATTCTGGGCCTTCCCTCCGATTTCTTCAAACGTGTCGGTGTTGAGAGTGAAAATATATTGTTTACAAGTCTGATCAATTTTCGTCTGCTTCGAATAAACTCTGACGTGATATTTACGATCTCTTTTCTTCTGGATTATGTCTACCTATGAAGAAATGATTAAATTCTTATTATAATAAGGAAGAATAAAGTCTTGGGATTTTGGCTCTTCCCTCAGATTTGTTCAGATGTGACGGTGTTGTGCATGGAATATAGTTTTGTCAAGGGTGGGTTCTCCTATCGACCATCTCTTTCTAATTTTTCGGCTGCTGCCTCGGAATTTATGAGATACTTTCAGACGAAACTTTTTCCCATCAACAAATTACATATCTTATATATCTTACATATCTTATTCTTATTGCCTAAAATATCAATCACTATAGAACATTTTCTTCGGAACCAGACACATATATGTGTCAGCTAATAACCCAGTAAAAAAAGTTGAATAGATATAACGCGAAAACGAATTCAGGTTAGGTTTGGTGTATTCGATTTGCTGCCATTATCGAATTGGACCTTTCAATTCAATTCTGCAATGCATTAGGCTCTATTCGGCCGAGTTTGTTTCATGAAATGAAGGGAAATTATAAGTTTTTCAGGGTCGCAATGAGTATAATTATGAAAAATAAAGTTGCCCAAAAACATTCGTGCGGTTTGGGCGAGCGATAATAATTATTTAACTGAACGGAGTGATATTAACCAAACTTTGAGTCCAATTCGGCAATCCACATGATTTGTCAGACTCAATTCTGCAAGGTTCAGGGCGATGAACGCGGTGGGTTACCAACTGTCGGCAATGAAGTTACCAGTTACCCACCGCGTCCATCGGCCTGCACCTTGCAGAATTGAGTCTGTCAAATTATGTGCATTGCCGAATTGGAGTCAGAGTTTAGTTAATATCACTCCGCTGAGTTAAATAATTATATATCGCTCGCCCAAACCGCACGAATGTATATGGGCAACTTTATTTTTCATAATTATACTAATTGTAACCCTGAAAAACTTATAATTTCCCTTAATTTCATCAAGTAAACTCGGCCGAATAGAGTCTAATGCATTGCAGAATTGAATTTAAAGGTCCAATTCGATAATGGCAGCAAATCGAATACACCGAACCTAAGCTGAATTCGTTTTTGCGTTATATCTATTCAACTTTTTTTACTGCGAAGTTAAAGACGTTACGTCAAGTACAACTGTGCACTGCTTCGCCAGTGCTTTCAAGTTTTTTGTATTTTTATTTTTAAATGTAATTTTGTATTGTGTTTCACAATTATCCTTCCCCACGATGCAAGAGGAAAGGCGCCTGCAAGAGCAGGGACAATTTCGGAGCAAAAAGTTCTGCTTGATGAAAACTAGGGGGGTGCTTCCACTATACTGCCCAATGTAAAAAATGTGTCATGAGAGTTGAAAACGGCCGTGCGCGGTGCTAGTAGTAACTTTGTTCTACAAAACCATGCAATACCATAGGAAAAATGCAAAAAAGTTACAAAATAAATATGAAAAACGACTTAAAATAATTTTTTCTTGCTAGAGTTGAGTCAGGTAGTAAATAAGACTTATTTATTATTTTGTTTAATACAGGAAAAAACGGCATAATTGACATGATTCAACAAAAAAAAAATTGCATGGATATTTGGGTCGACTTATTAAAAATAATGAAAAAATAAATAACGAATACACAAATTGAAGAAAAAAAATTGTCGAAAATATAAATGACCGAATCATAAAATTTTAAAGAACTACAAGATTTTTAATTGACAACAAATAAAATCCTGAATTTAAAAATATCCGCAAATAAAATTGCCCGACTTCAAGACTGAATTATAAAATTGCCGAATTATACAATTGCCAAATTATGAAAATTAAATATAAAAGTTATAAATAAAATAAACATTTTAACTAATCATTAATTAATAAATTATTAATTATTTTCAGCAAATTTAAATTTCAGGAATTGAAATATTTATGGGGATTTAACACTTAATTTATTATATAATTGGGCAATTTTATAATTTGGTCAATTTTATAATTCGTTAATTTATATTTCCAGTATTTTTTCGATAATTTGTGGTTTTGATATTTATTTTCTCTTTATTTTGTATTAGTCCCGCATATTCAAACACTTTTAAATATAGTGCTTAAGAACTAATTTTTTTTGTATATTGCTGTTTTACAATATAATGAGACTATATCTATATATCTCAGACAAGTAATAGGATACATAATAAAATATTATTTTGTATTACAAATAACGAACTTTTAAATGTGATATTATTAAAATCAAATGGAATTTGTAACGAAGCTAAAATATTCTAACATTTTTATAGTCATTGTTAAAGAAAAACCATTAACGAATATTTTTTTCTTTGGCAACACTTAAATTAATCGAAAATAATTTTTTGAAGTCTTATAATAAATTACGAATTAGAATTAGGTTTTAGCTAATTTCGCTCATTTCTTATTCTGCAAATGAGCTTTTTTGAAATCAGCTAAAGAAATTTTAGCAAACTGTCGCATTCTATTCTGCAAATATAGGTGAATAGTGTACGGCAAAACTTCTTTCCCATGTTCTGCACAAGAAAAATAAAATTTAAGTTTAGACAAATCATTCAAGGCTATAAGTAAAAAATATGACTTTACTTGCAATTCAGAGAAAACACGTTTTCGATTGGTTCTATAAAATCGAAGAGTTTAAAATTCGGGTGCTGAAGATCGTGGTTTTGATCTAAAGTGACAGATTCGACATGTAATGTAATACGTTAAACAATTATTCTGAAAATGGCCCGTTGGAGTTTTCTACTAGTGTTTTTATGTTTGCTTATCGCTTTAATTATGCTGATGTGTATCGCTCCGGGGTGCAAATCAGGTTACAAAAGTGAATTTAGAGAACCCGAAGATTCCGAATATGCAAAAATTAATTTTTTTCGTCGTTCCGAAAGACCCAGCTATTAAAGCTCTATGACAAAAAGCTTTGATTCGGAAACATTTTACAATGAAAGCTGGCTAGTTCGTTTGCAGTAAACATTTGTTAAAGGAAGACATTCTCCGCGAGAAAATCCTAAAAGGACCCGATGGCACTATTTTCGGAAAGGTAAGTAATTATATATTTACTGTAAAATCGAAATCACAATTTAAAGATAAAGCAAAAGTAAATTCTTTTCCATTCAATAACATTTGTTATTATTTTTTTATTTTTTACTCGTTTAAAAAAAAAATTGGTTTGTTTTCCCCTTAGAAAGTGCAACAACAAACACAATTTATTCATATTTTTCAGAATAAAAAATATGTAACAAGGTAATCTTGTCAATGTTCTATTTGAGTAGGTTGCAAAAATTGACGTTAATTTAACCCTTAGCCGACACACTGGAGTCGTTCGTGACCGGGCCTTATACTGTTCAACTTGTCATTCTTCGGAGTTCTGTGCAAATCATATTTTTTTTAACAAATTAAATTGAAAATTTGTTGCATCGCACTCATATTGTCTTAAAAAGGGGTAGTTAATATACAACTATGAATTTTTTTACGATGAAAAACCGCTTAGTTCACTTAGAATAGACGATTATGTGGCTGGGGTCAAAAACGTCCCAGTGTGTCGGCTATGATTGGCGCCAGAAGTGTGTCGGCTAAGGGTTAAGGATTAAATGAGAAGGCTGCAACATGTCTAATTCTAATCTCAAATTTTCTTCTTCAACAATTCATGCGACCAAAATCTTAAATTAATGTAAGTGAAAGTACCTAATAATACAGTTTATTGAATAAAAAGGAATTTACTTTTGTTTTATCTTTGAATTGTGATTTAGATTTCACAGTAAATATATATAATTACTTACCTTTCCCCAAATAGTGCCATCGGGTCGTTTCAGAATTTAGGATTTTCTCGTGGGGAATGTCTTCCTATAAGAAATGTTTGCTCTGAACGAACTTGCCAGCTTTCACAGTAAAATTGTTCCGAATTAAAGCTTGTTGCCATAAAGCTTTAATAGCTGGGTCTTTCGGAACGACGAAAAAATTAATTTTTTCATATTTGGGATCTTCGGGTTCTCTGAGTTCACTTTTGTAACCTGATTTGCACCCCCCGAGCGATGCACATCTTTATAATTAATGCAATAAACACACATAAAACACTAGTAGAAAACTCCACCGGGCCATTTTCACAATAATTGCATAAAGAAACTGTTGTGTTGTTAAATTTTAAAAAGATTGTAACGACTCTGCATGACGAAAGCCATATAACCGTCAAAACAACCAGAGCAAAGTTACTACTAGCGCCTGCGCTGGCCGTTTTCAACACATGGACCATTTTCAACTCTCGGAGACAGGAGGCTGATGAAAACAGTCGGACAGGAATGCGGTGAGAGTGCGGTTATGATGCTTGGAGCTACTCGCTCCAAAAACCAGGTAGAAGGTACACAATTTATTCATAATTTAAAATATTTCAATTATACTATTAACTCTAAGGATAATAATAATAATAATAGCAACTTTAAGGACTTTTGGAAGCTGGACGAAGGATCCGAGCTGCTGCGTCACAAGGGGGAAAAAACAAAGATTAATTGGACATATACAGTCGACATACGTCTATTATTAACCCATTAACAATCATTAATCTTATAATTAATATCCCAAGTGCGAATTGCCAAAGCTGAAAATACCGCACAATATTGGCCCAATCACGGCAGCCAACAGTCGGCTATTATTAATGGGCCAATCTCTGTATTTGAATCAGCCAAGTTCTGGGCCAACGACGGCGGTTATTGTCGGCTTTTCAAATTTACCTACCTTCAGCCGAAGCTTGGCCCAATATCGGCACTATACTAAGCCGATTGTCACATTTATTACGGCATCCCGTTTCGAAAGTAGAAAAGCCAGAGTCCGGCCCCGCGACGCCATATTACTGGGCCAAGTGTCAGTTTTACTACGGCAAATCATTCTGAATCTTGGAAAACCAGAGTTCGGCACAGCATCGGCTCATTGCCGTGCCGAATATCTTATCTTCTACGGCAAATCATATTTTCAGAAGAAAAGCCAGATTTTGGCCCAGAAATGGCGCATCATTGGGCCCAGTGTTACTTTTACTACGGCAAAGCATGTTTTATGAGGAAAAGCCAGAGATAGGCCCAGACGCGGCGCATTACTGTTCCACACTTCGTCTTTACTCTGGCAATACATGTTTTAATAGGAAAAGCCGGAGTCTGGCCCAGTGGTGAAACATTACTGGACCAAGTCTTACTTTTATAACGGCAAACCGTGTTTTAAGAGGAAGAGCCAGAGTTTGGCCCGGACCCGGCGCACTGCTGTTCCCAACTTCATCTTTACTCTGTCAAAACATGTTTTAATAGGAAAAGCCGGAGTCTGGCCCGGCAAAGACGCATTGCAGGGCCCATTGTTACTTTTACTACGGGTGGAAATTTCCACACTCCACCGGAGTTCACCACCGGCGTAGTACTGGCCCAGTACTGGTCACCAGTACAGATAATCGGCCATTCGCCCAGTACTGGCTAACGGCTCTCTCCACGATCGGCGCAGTGCTATGTCGAGAGTATAAATATTTAAAAAAATTTGAAAATTTTTTAAGAAAATAAATCTAACTTCCATCTTTATGTAAAATTGTAAATGTTCAGAAAAAATTCCATTTTATGTAAATCTTAAACGTTTTAAAATGGTCTAAAACACCTAAAAACCAAACCTTACACGAAAGTTAAAAAAAATTTGTTATTACAAAGTTGTAAAAGTTCACGATCAAATTTTTGAGTTCCGTCGTTAAAAGTTTCAAATGCTCATAAAAAATTACATTTCCTGTCATTGTAGAAAGTTGTAAAGTAGTATAAAACGCGAAAAAACGAAATATTACATGAAGAAAAATTGTAATCGATATACATTATTTATTTAAAAATTATTTAATTGATATTTCTGTTAACAGTTCGTATATTTTACATTTACATAACGTCTTATAATAAATATTTAATTAGAAAAAGAGAGTTTAAAATTGGTTGTTTTAACTTTTTTAAGCTGTAGCTTATGAAGATGGCTTTTTCATCGAGTTTCAAGTCGTAGGTTAAGCGCAATGGTTAAGACTCTCGACTGCTAGGCGATAGATATAGGTATAGATGTAGGTTCGATACCCCGTAGCGCACTGTGGGCCAGGCACCATGAAAAGTGGCCAAAATTCGATTGTACGTCTAATCTATCTAAAACTTGGTATACAAGGGTTTTTGTGGGCGCTAAATTCAAATTCGATGTCAAAAATTACAAATTCGAAATGGCGGATCCAATATGGCGGACGAGTATTTCAAAAAAATTATTGAATCTTCTTTCAACGTGGTATCTAGGGCTTTTCGAGGGCGCTGATTCCGAATCTGACATCACGATTCCAAAAAACAAAATGGCTGATCCAATATGGCGGATGAATATTTCAAAATATTATTGAATCTGCTTGAAACGCGGTATCTAAGGGGTTTCAAGGGCGCTGATTCCGAATCTGGCCTCAGAATTTTCAAAAACAAAATGGCGGTTTCAATATAGCGGACGATTATTTCAAAACATTATATATCGGATCGGCCATTTTGTTTTGTGGAATTCTGACGTCAGATTTGGAATCAGCGCCCTCGAAAAGCCCAAGCTACCACGTTTCGTATAAATTTAATAATTTTTTGAAATACTCTTCCGCCATTTTGTTTTTAAGAATTCTGACGTCAAAATCGAAATCAGCACCCTCAGAAACCATACATAGATGTCATTCTTAAATTTTTCACTAATATGTGCTATCTCTCGCCGTTTTGGTCTATCCGAAATTTCAGCAAATTGAACACTTGGGCGACCGCGTTTTAGAGGCTTAGGGTCAAGAGTTTCCAATCTCAATTCAGGAACGAGAAAAATCGAATTCAGCAAATCTGCATTATATGCTTCAAATCTTTCTTTAATCCTACGGGAGGCTTTCTATTTATTTTTTTTTCTTTGTAACAGAAACTAGAGTTGAAACAGAAACTCTCAAACGTTCCAAATCTTCAGTTCTTACTTTTTGTCTTTCAATATTCAATTTATCCAAGATATACTGAACACCAGTCTCTCTTCCTTCATCATTTAGAATTTTTTCCAAGACCTCACGTTTCGTGAATGTCGTCATATTTAATGAATAAATTAATTAATTAATATTCATTTATCAATAAATTGAAATGAGGCCGAAAAGCGGACGGCAAGAAACTATAAGCTTCGTGCAGCTTTCAGTTTCTAAGAAAAAGTACATGTCGGGTTTTATGATAATCTAGCATGTTTTGCTGTGAATTTTTAAATTTTAGACGAGTTTTGTAGCTTCTTCGTCATTTCCTACATTTACTGATCCAAACTGAATTCAAATAAATCAGAAACCGATTGCTTTTCGATAAATATAATAAAATTGTATCCCTTCTTTTTAGGCACCAAGTATAGAAAATAAAGTTTCATTTTTCAACTTTGACTATTTCTCAACGAAACACAGGGCATCTGATTGATAAGAAACTCCAAATACAGATACTTCAAGGTGTCTGAAAGTCGAAAATATATTCAATTGACTCAAGTTCAAACCTTGACTATTGGCCAAAAAATTGCGATCCTGGCCCACTGTGCAATGGCACGATATTGGCAGCCGACCTTCGGCCCCACCAGAACGCTACTAGAAAGTCCGATGGGGCCCACATGGCCAAAGCGTTACGTTACAGTTGGGGCATCGACTACTTTTCCGCGCTAGAGCCCGATTAGATATAGGGGAATTTCGTCAGAGCACCACTATAGCCCTTTCGAAATTTCTGCATGGGCCCCTGGAACGTTCCAGTGGAACGTTTTAAAGGGGCGTACATTGTACATATTCCAGGGACGTACTATTAGGGCCATTTGTCTTCCCTCTGCTACTGTGTTATCCACGTGATTTTGAATTGCACAATATAAATACATTTTGTACTCAAAAGTTAAAATATAAAATGGTTTAATGTAAAACAGGTGCGGAAAGTAGGCTGTACGAGCCAGAGGAGAATCAAAGGGGGGCTGCTCGGAACCGAATCGTCTGCAAGTACTGTGAGCTTCACAAGAGACAAATAGGTTCGAGAATCAGTGAAAACTGGAAGGAATCTTTAACATTTTTCTTCTTTTTTTTCAACTGTTGAAAAATAAAAAATCTTCAGACGCGCCGATTCTCATTGCGTGCTTCGCTCGCAAGTTATATCTCGGACCTTGCACTTCGTGTTTGGCTTAATTCACAGTGAAATTCATATACAGCAGCTTACTTGCAAATATGACCAAGCTGTCGAAATCACTACAACTTTTAAAGAAATTGTAAAATTTGTTTTGATTTTAGGTTAAAACGAAAATGAGTTTGCATATAAGGCTCTATCGGCCTTAAGGAATACATTCTCATTACAATAATCGCGCTTCGCGCTCGATTTTTTCTATGTATTTATATAATTCTCTAATAAGTTATATAAAGACATGAATTTATTGTATATGTATATCGTATACACTATACATGCGTGCACAAATTTTCTAATCTGGCGTTCGCTTTATATATGTACAAAGCTTAACGAAACTCCGACTAGGTCAGATAAATTAAAATTCCTGAAGGTAGTGCTGGAATAATCCATTACCAAACCAGATAGGGGTAGCCAGACCTGGACTTGGTTTGGAGTACGGCAAACTTTCTGCATAGTTACGATAACTTTTTAGGCTCGGGTCTATAAGATGGCGAAACCGGCGATCGGCTTCCAGAGATTTTATGACTTACCTTCACTTTTTTCGTTTTCTCTGGCAAATGTAGGAAGATTATTTTGAAAATACCATTTCATAATGACATGTAATATGCAACAAATCCAATTGATCCAGTTTATACAATTAGTCAATTTAATTGGTCATAGCTCTCTATATGTATAACATTTTCTCACGTCCCCCGCCCCCACTCAGATTATTTCTCTGGATTCACATGTGTAACTTTCGAAAGAATTATCTGAACAATTCGCGCTTTTGCACACTTTTATAAAGTCCAAAGAGAAATGTCAATTGTCTCAAAAGTTATCGTGTAGACAAACCTCAGACTACAAACAGACTCCTTCGCGAAAATCTCTGTTTTTGTTGCTCAGGGGGTTCCAAGACGTGAAGGTCCTCTGAAGACGGCGAGGTTAAATTTTTTAATCTGCATGGAAAATTTATGTATACGAGCATTTCAAATTTCAATCACAACATGTTGTTAAAATTGAAATTTAAATTGTTAATATGTTGACAAGTTTCAGTGATTTTTTTCAGTTTGTCAAATTCTGATTGCTCAAAACTTAGAATCGTTTAATTTTAATGTCTTTACTATAAATACAGTTGTTCTGAAAATGTTAAATTAGAAATTATTCTGTAAGATGGCCTCAAAATAAAAGCTGTGTAAATGTGATGGCTTTTCCTTTGAAATAATACAATTTAAACAGTTTTTTATTTGGAGATATATCTCCAGTCGAAATTAAGGTTCTCCTTTGAACCTGTAATTGAGGTGACGGATGAAAGAACTCGTTAAGTGCTCGAAACTGCGTAGTAGTATTTTCCACTCGGGAAAATCGATCGATGAAAAAAAGTGGCCGAAGCGTAAAAGAAAATATACCTTCGTATTCACCTTGACGCGACCGACAAATTTGTATCATCAGACTTTTTCATTCAAAAATTATTCCTCAAGATAAACAATAAAAAATTATCAAATTTTTCGATCGAAAATTGATGTTTTATCAAATACAACTCGCGATTATTCGGCCGCTTGTTGATATAAATGCTTGCAATTTGTATGATGTATTCTCAATACATAGGCGATGACTATAAGCAACGCTCTCGGTTTAAAAAGCTAATAGGTTAATTGCTGTTTAATAACGAATTAGTTGTTACTTTGTACGGTATTTCGCGAATTGCGAAATTGCGTTTTTGTCAGCTGGTGCCGAAAATTCGATAACGAACATGGTTCGTTTCTCGAAGTCAAGCTGCAAAAGCTGTACCCAAAATATTCGGTACAAGTAATTGTCCTTGTG
>CAKNWW010327695.1:0-23377 GCA_932074435.1 Andricus kollari
ACGAAATCTCACTGGTAGAAATAGTCAGAAGAACATCCCTGGGAATCAGTAAAATTTCGCTGGTTCATTCAGTGGAATTCTTTACTGGTTTATTCAGTGAGATTGACCCGTTCACTCAGTGGTCAGTCGTACTCGCTGTCGTCCTTCAGGTTAGGTATGAACACTTATTATTTATCACTTGTGTGCTAACCTTTGCATTATCTTTAAAATAGCACTTAACTCTCATAACAATAAATGAGGGCCCAGCTGCAATAATAGTGTGGGAACGTCCGTCATTCTTTTAACGCGCCTTTCAAGCCCAAGTAGCTAGGGTCCTTCCCACTTTCAAGGGGCAGATATTATATACCCTTATTACAGGAGGAACCCACCTATTCCCAACCCAAACACTAGTACACAATAAAGTTAGTTTTCAATAGTTTTCGGTAGCACGTAAACTCGCAAAATGCAAAGACGCAACACGCGCGGACGACTTGAGGTTTATGGATTTACCGCGTGGGGTGCTGTATGACTGGTTGAATTTATCATGTTGGCGTTACTGGTGTACTTCAGTAACTGGCTTAGTCGAGTCCCTTACTGTTTAACCCAGTCAATAGGAAAGAAAATGGTTCACCAATGATAAGTCAAAATACTGATTCAACTAGTGACAATTTCGCTGATTCAGTTTAAGAGAGAAGATAGAACTTAGTTTCCTGTAAAGTAACACAAGTATAGGCTCGAGATAAAACTGCGGCATTTTCACCATTTTTACCTTTAGAAATTAATTTCTAATTTTTTAATGACACCCCAAAAAAATTGACAGTGAAACCGTAAAAATAATACCTTCGAAGTTTGGACTAAAATCGGATCATAATAGCACATGTCTTGAGAGTCTTTTCAGTTCCCCAATTCATTAACATTGGGCAAAGTGTCACTTTCAAAAAATTAAAATCACATGTGAAAATCATTACACTCCAAGTGCCATATAAGCGCAGTTTCGGGGGTGGCTTTGTGGCTAAATCGGTACCCTCGAAACGTAAACAGACAGGGCCGCCTGAACCGTTTCCAATTGGAATGCATTATATTGAGCAATATAATCGACTGTATACCCGCCCACAGCGCTTTTCCACTACGCTGCTGGTATTTTTCAAGCAATATTCGCAACCGTCTCTCGCCCTGTCCGCGGAGAAACGGCATGGGCCAGCAGTTCTAGGGATTGGTAAACTGGACGGGCTTCTATCTATGGGACCTCTTGTTGACTAGCGAAAAATTACGCTTCTAGGGAACATTGATGAGTGATGATTTAAAGGGAGTTGAAGGGGCTCGAAAAAAAGTTCTTTTAATATATGTGATAAAGGAATATATAAATATTATTTTTATTATTATACGATTAAGCCATATTCCTTCCGGGATAAGTGTGACTAACTCGGTGAGGAAGGGAGTAATGCGGGAGAGGGGTTATCGATTTTTTTAGATTGATCTGGAATTCCCGTGTTGAAGAGTCTCACAGTCATCATGTAAAGCTCCCCACTCGGGCCCATTAGCATCCAAAGTCTTTTGTTTCAGGCGTCATTCATTTAGATGTTATAACCATTCTTTCCGCGGTCTGCCTCTGGGTACACTGCCATTTAATTTACCTTGATACACTTGTTTCGTCAGTCATTCCTATTTCATTCTTTCAATATGCCCAAACAATTTTAAAGAATTTTTTTCACATATGTAAACTAGTGTTTCCTCTATAACACATTCTTTGAGGATTATCTCATTACTCGCTTTGTCCATCAGCGCTTTACCGCACATCATGCGCAGGGCTTTCATGTTAAACCGGGTAAAAATATTTGGTCTTGATTTCATCTTGGGTGAAGAATAATCTAAGACAATTTCAAGTTATTCTGTATAGCTAGCTTCTGAGACGGAACCATACTATTTTTTATGTCTTCGGACCCTCTGAGTGTCATCACTAATCCGCTTTAAACATTATAGAATGTTTATATTATATATTTCCATGGTATTTATTTTTTATGTATTAATAAATGTATTTATCTGCAATAATTATGCTCATTGGATGGCGAATCTAAGAATGTTGTATGTTTTTTCCTATCTCCATCAGTTCACCAGATACTTCTAGAAAATGACAGTTTTAATCTTTTTATGTAAAATGTTATACGCCTGCAGTTCTTGAGACAGACAGGTTCCGAATTTCTTATTTGAAAATTAGTTATTACAAAATTACAAGTTTTAGCGGTTGTAAAATTTTAATCCTCAGCAGATGTCAAGTGTTTGGTCCTATTCTAGCTACTTGATTTATCAAGACCTACACTTCTTGTCTTAAGACAAGTCGAACTGGTCTTGTCTTGGCACATCTACAGCCATAAATGGGAGAGAAGTCCGTATATCTCCAATGTTTAGCTGGTGAGACGGAGCCAGACATAATGGTCTTGAAGACATATTAAAGACGTTCAAGTCAAAATCAAGATTAAATATTTTTACCCGGGTTCCTTCCAACACCATGAATACATCTTTATAAATCGCAAAAAACTCTGATTTTACTGTATATTGACTTATTTTTAGGGTGAAGGAAGGGTCTTATGACAATAAAACCACAAAGTTATTGTTATTTATTAACAATTTTCATCAAACCAAAAATTCTAAAATCAGGTTTTCGGACCACCTGACTATATTACAGTGTGTTCACGTAGTGCATACTTAACTATTTATTTTAGTTTTTGCAAAAGAAACGAAAACAACAACCTCATTTAAAATTCAACAACTCCGAGATGTTACGTTTTCGTTTGCAACTAACTATCTATCGTTGTAGCTTTGCGAGCATGATGCGGGTGCGACGTGGCATAAATTCGCTGTTCAATAAAAATGTATCGGACAAGCGGACAATGGACGTCTGGCTGATTAATTCTTGAAAAAAGGCATGACATGCGGCGGATCGTGGTGTCTGTACAGGTATATAAATATAGAGAGAGGAAGTGAGACGGATTTGTGCTTGGCGAGGGGATGGTGGAAGATGGAAGGTGGAAGGTGGAAGGAAGAGACGCAGAGTATCCCATGGACTTGTTTCTCGCGCTGCATTGTCGTAACCAACGCGCATTGCGCCTGCATGCTGGAGAATACACCTTCGACCACCGTCGCCACCACCACTAATTCAACCCCAACAAGTTGATGCTGACCGATAATAATATTCCATTACGGCAGCAAGGCCGTACATCACCGGTCGTCACGCAGTCTCCCTCCGCGTACCTTCATGGAGATAGCATCTACATGAGGCGTTAATTACGAACCGTCCTACCGCGTTACACTGGCACTCGAGATATCTCCAGCCCAAGCTTCACTCGCAAATATAAGATCAAATTCCCGATTTCCTCTCCCCTTCAACCCCGCCAAAGTCGTGCTCCGATCTGCCTGCGCTTCTGCCTGCCGGCAGGAGTAACGAATCGTCGTGTAACCGAACGACACCGGCGAACCTGTATATAGTCTAGTTATGCAAACTAGAGTTACTGTTTGTACTAATGGAATCTTTTTATCATTTCAAAATCTTCTTATCATTTTGTTAAAGTCTGTGTCTTTCTTTCTGTCCAAAAGATTCTCCAGCAGTGCCCTGTTAAAAACTTTTGCATGTCTAAAAATTTTCGAACATGATATGGCGTGTAAAGTTTATGTCAGAGCGGTAAATACATTGCGTCACACAAAAGTGAAATGCGTCTATTTGTAGACATAAGTACATAAAATACAAGTAAAGGCAAAAGTGTGAAAATTATGAGTGTAGAAAATACAAATTTAGAATTTAGACTTAATTGCGTGAGTGACTATGGTACATTATAATTTGGGAAAGATCGAATTATTATTTTTATTCAAATCTAATTAACACGAAATTAATCAAATATAACACTCACATTTTTAGATTGCTCTGAATTGAGAAAACATATAATTCTCAATCATTCCCAAAATATTAGAATTTTACTAAGTTTTATTTAAAAAATGATATTCAGTGTTCAATTTATGTGATTTATTATCTGATTTATGTCAGATTTTAGTTCAAGATAACATATATCGAAGATGTTTACACATAAATCTGCCCTGGGTCGTAGTTTAGGACGCATGTACTGATTTTTTATCGTTCTTTTTTGAGAAGTGACCTAATAACTTAAGATTACACTTTCCTCTTTCCTATAATAAATACGATGCAGGATAAATCATACACTCATAGCCTCACAATGAGAATCGTTTATGTACTTGAGGTTTTTGCTGAAAGAAAATAGTAGAGGTCAAGAAACGTTTTATTTGGGTGACTTATCATCTTTCACTTCCTTCTAACAGACTAACACAAAAGTAGGAATAATATTAGGGCCAGGATAAACTCCTGGATAAATGAATGGCGTTGGGGACGTCCAGTGGCGCAAGAGACAATACAAAGGCCAAATGGAATGAGAAAAGTGGAAGCTGAAGTGACGAGGCAGCACCGAGTCGAAAGCTATTGTGCAAAGCTCCGATAAAGTTTGCCCGGACTTCTTTCTTTTAAAAAACGCGAAAACGCGAAGACAGCCAAGTTTTGATACTACTGACAGTACGAAGCTGTCTGTCGGTGGCAAGGATTAATACTTATCTCTTTTTCTTTTCTTGTATCAGAAACGATAAAGAAAATTGAAAGTAGCAAATATACTGTAAATACTCAAAATAAGAATAATTCATTTATATTGGTGTCCCAGTCTGATTCCATATTGTAAAATTAGTGTAATAATTTAGGAGTTTTTCTTGCCTCAATATACTTCCTAGATTAATGCTTTAAAGTGGACAATCATGTGCATTGCAAAAATAATGATATGCAAGAGACCGAACGGAAATTGCATACCATACTGAATACACATCACGTAGAATTCGATTTTACATTAAATTTTTGAGCTGCATTAATATAATTCATCGTGAATTCTCAACTATCGATTAGATAGATACAACTCAATATGCGTACTTGTATATATTATCAGATTTCCGGTAGCTAATGACTTCAGCATCATTGAAATAGCACAAGATGATTGCTATCTTTCTCATTAAAATGTATCTGCAAGTTTATTATTTTGAGAAATCAATTTTGAATTGATAACTTTGATTATCAATAACATGGTTTCGTATTTAAAATTCTTTGAGTACCTGCGCCAACTTCACTTCGCATTTAATGAAGATCAACACATTTGTCTAAACTGCCGGTTTTACGAGATTCTGCAGTGAGAAACGAAAATCTTGAATAAAAAAGAATTTAATTGATTCAAAGAAATTATCGTAGGGCATACGTCCTATCAAACATTTCTTCAATGCAAAGAAATAGTTTTATCTAAACCAAAAGTCTGAAATTATTGTTTCCAATTATTATTTGTTTCAGTCAGTGAAGTATTAACTACGCGAAGGAACGTTGTTAATGGTTGAGAGAAATAAGATATGTGTGTTTGAAAATTAGGTATTTGATATAGTCAAATGTGATTTCAAATCAAGAAATTATTTCCTTCAAACAAATTAAAGTCTACGGGCTGAAGTAAAAGTGTTTCTTAATTTGTAGCCGTAATTCCTAATATGCGATATGTTGTTTTGAATAAGCATGTAACAAAGTTGACCAAATTTTAATTGATTCAAAGAACCAAGCCCTTGATTTAAAGAAAAGAGAGAATTATTTTTAAAATAACGTAGTCGTATCACGTGACAAACTCCGACCATCACATCTTTTTGTTATAACTATGGTGACAATATATGGCTAACTTATAACCATTAAACTAATTTCTGTTGTGAGATGCTCTGCGGCACCTAGCGGCATTTTTCCTGAACTAGTGAAAGTTGCAAAACAGAAATTTACTATCGAAAGAAATATTTATTCAGAATGATCTATTTCTTTTTCATGAACTAAATAAACGTTTCTTCCAACGGATTTCATCAACATTTCATACCAAAAAATGTTGTTTGCACTGAAATAAATATCAAATTGAAGAAAATATGCCAAAATATTAAATTAAAAAAACACTTACTTCACTGAAATGCTAATGTGTATATTACAAAAAAGTATTTCCTTTTGTACGAACAAATATTTTTTCGAATTAATTATTTGCATATTTTTCATTTGAGCCACGATATTTTCAATGAAATAAATCAATATTTAATGTTTTTTAATATTTTTTTAAATTGATATAATTCTTTACTTGCAATTAGCGGGTCATTTATCAGCATCGGATAGAATCAAAGAAACCTACATTACTTGCTCAGCACATGGATTAATCACTTAATTTAAATACGTATTTAACACTTCAAAACATTAATTTCATTGAAATGAGGAAACATTTTGTAGGGCGCGAAAAACTAGGATCTTAGCTCCTAGGAAATCATTTCTTTTACTTAATAATTTTCACATTTATTTCAAAGAAATATTTCTTTGAGACGGGGCAGGACTTTTTTGCCTATAAACAATATCTACTCAAATGAAGTTAACAAATCCTTTGTTCAAAGAAAATAAACCAAAGAAACGCATTTCCTTGAATCCAGTAATTTTTTTCTTCAGTGTATAAAAAGGTAGACATTAAGATTTCTCGTTTTTTCTCACTTGCCCTGCATTACAAACAAGTTTGAGCCCTGCTTTCCTTCCAAATACGAAAGCAATCTTCCCATCTTTCTTATATGCGCATATCTCTTCGCCTTTTTCTCACCCTTCATGGTGGACAGGCGCATCTAATATGATCAGCGTAGTATGACGACCAGAGAGATGCTGTTGCTTTCATCAAACGTTCTGAACATCCGGTGAAAGCAAATTCTTTTTCCAGCCATATTTGTGGATACTGCACTAGTAAACCCCCTTGAACAAACCAACCCATGTACCAAGTAATATTTATATGTCGACCTATTACTTATTCTTGCTCTCTCTCTCTCTCTGTCTCCCTTGCGCCTGCAGAATATACCAACGAGTAGTATGCAATAAACATGCACTTTCAGTAATACGTCTGTCCGGTCCACAGCTTGGTCAGCTTCCTGTTCTCTTTATTTTCTGGAATTCAACATTTCCCAACATCTAGAAAGACACCGGAAAAATATATTCTTATTCCATTATAAGTCCCGGGTAGCAAAGACCTCAATTTTCCAACACAATCTACTCCAATTTCTTTGTTTTTCGCCTTGCGATTAGTTTTTAAAAAGTCTTGGCGAAAGCGGATAAAAGCAATCGAGGTCCAATAAATTACCCAATTAGTGGAGCAGGATGAAAGTTGAAGTATACGCTAGACTTGAGAGGCTTTCGCAACGATGCGATGAACTCAGAGCGCCCGGAAGTTGATAGAACTTTACTGCCTGCCGGTAAATAACATCCTCATTAGTATTATCGAAACTGAACTATTGCTAAGCATGTTAAACGAAAGAGAAAGGCAAATCATGCAAACAGTGGCGCACAGAATATATCACTATTTGTGAAACATGGAAACACTTGTCACTGCACGTTCTGGCGTTCAGCGAAGCACGAAGGGTATTCAAACTGTAATATTATACAGCAACGAGTTTATGCTGAAGCGACGCATCGATCGGAAGACGGACAATATTTTCGCTAAATTTACAATGCGGTTGGCAAGACAAGTTTGCTATTCCTTTCCATGCGGCTGAAGAAACAGGAGCGTTACTATCCTGATTCGTTTGTTCGACCGTACAGTGACATGTATGAAAGCGACGGAGTAGGGTTCAGCAGTTGACAGATAATAAAATACGGTTGCTTCACTGTTTATTATACTAAGACACGTCTATAAGGTGGAATCAAAGTGAAATGAGGGGAGGATACAAAGCGAATGAAGAACGAAGGAACCAACGGTACAGACGCAAAGGAATGCCATTGCAGGGACAACACAAGTGTCCTACCCAAGTGGAATGAAGAGCAAAGAAGCAAAGGCTGAATCTGAAGATAGCAACCGGGCTATATCCTCGCCACTCAGGAAGCCGAACTGAACGGAAAGTTTCTTCCTTCCTTGCGCATCTTCTGAACACCAAGGTGAATAGATCCCCTCACAAAGGACGCGAGACTAATCCAAAAGTCGAGAAGTGGAAAGAAACGCTAGACTGACTAATCGAGTGTTCGCGATTTAGTAGCTGCTAACCTGCCAGAGGTTCAACCTTCACCATTTCCGACTCACGTTAAATCCGCTAACAAACACGCTTTATCTGAACTTTCCAGTTGCAGAGACTCTACACTCAAAATGCGGCTAGCACATACGACTATTCCAAGTCCTTGACATCAAGCGTGTGATTAGTATAGGTGACTCTGGCAGCTCCGCGCTTGAGAGTAAAGAGCCGATTGAGTATCGAGGAGGAAAAAGAAATGTCGAAAGAGCAGGGGAGAATCGAAGAGGCTTGAAAAAGAGAAGGGGAACTAATGCAATCCTACAAGGAAGACAGAGAAAGACGCTCTTGCATTCCTTCACGCTTATTGGTTTCATCAGATTGGTCTACTTCTATTAGGTGTCTGCACGGATATCGCGTATCGGTGCGGCACGTTCTCTAATACCCCAGAGGAGCACCAAACAAATGAAACACCGAGATCTTCTTTCTCACTCTGATGCGAGTTACACCCTCGCAATCGTCGCAGTTCGATAGATGCGCAATATGGAGGCAAGGAACCGCACCTACACATCCACTTTTAGCTATGGATCTCCGTGTCGACTGATGTGTCGACCTCCTTCCCAATCTTCCATTCTTTCATTCTTCCGCTTTATATTTCCTTACTTCCTTTTCCTTTACCAAATTTCCTCCATCGTTCTCTCGCTCTTCCAAAAGCACCCGTCAGTGAGTCTCTTGGATTAGAAAAATTCACTGAACCGTAATATCTTATGCCAATATTTGCACGATATATTTGAGCACACAAAAATATGAAGTTTCTGCCCTGTGAAATGACGATAAACATAATGAGTCCAGGGGATTCAAAAAAAGGTTCAGAATAATGAAGATGCACAAAAATATTGGGTTACCATAAAAGTAACAAAATTTTGATGTCCCAACAAAATTTCTTGAAAACGGTTCTTGAATGAAACGATTTTTTTTGGGAAAAAACGAAAATTGTGTTAATTATATAGCAACCAACTCGTTTTATTGAATGAAACATTTTTTTCAATCTACCTTAGTATCATAGGGAAACTGCATGCCATATTCATAAAAATAATCATCTTATTAACATTTTTTAAGCATGCCCAACTTAATACACATATGAAAAGCAAACCATATCTCGGCTGGTTCGCTCCAACCAATTTTTTAGAACGACTTAACGCATTTTGCATTTTTACCACATATTTTTTCAATTGTTTAAAAAAAAAAGAGTACCAAATTTTCATAATAATTTATAACCTTTAACTAACGTTTCACCAAATGAATTAAAACAATATATTTTCAGGTAAAATTCACAGGAGAATTCGAGTTTCGGTGTAACAATCACTTTCAATAAGTCCTTCATTCATTTTTTTAAGTTTTTGAATTATTTTTCGAAATGTTTCAAAGCTAAAAGATTGCACACAAAATTTATGGAAAAGTCCTTGCGAGTAATTTGAATCAATACCAGTTTTGATAAGCATCACGTGAAGCATCATAAACCAAATCTATCACTCAATTTGACATGAAGCCCTTTTCTGTCCATTTTGTGCGGGGTCCTTTCTCGAAATAGTCTTATTCCATTTTTTTCATGTGCCTACTTCTTTCTTGACGCATCCAGGAGTCCTTTTCGAGATGTGTTTTATAAATCCAAGTACTAACGCTTAGTTTGATATGAAAAATAATTTAAGAAAAATATGAGTGTTGAAAAAATTATAAATCACCTTTGTTGATTCTGATAGCGTTTTAATGCCTGAAAATGAGTTGAAAGTTCTTTTAATTATATTGATTCACATATCTAATAGTTGCAAAGTAACATATAGAGTTTATTTTTTTGACTTTTTTACTTTTAAACTGAATTCAACAAGGAATTACTTTATCGCATCAAGACTTTTTGAAAATTAAGGTCGAATGTTCTAAAAAAGGTGTAATTTTTTGCAATTTTTAGAAAGTCATAAAAACAAACCAGTTTTCTTAGAAATTTGGAAAGGGCCTAAAGTAAAGTCATAAAGTAAAGTAAATCGATTATTCCATTTATGAACTTGCATTTTAAAATTTGGGACAGCCATCTATAGATATTAAGCCATGAAACCTGGATGCTAAGTTTTATAATACAGAATTTTTTAAATTATCATCAAGTTTGTACGGCTTAATATCTATATAGTGGTGTTCAACATTTTAAAATGCCAGATCATAAGCGGTATAATTCTTTTTTCTCAGAAGTAATTCTCTGTTATTGTTTCAAAAAAACTGCACAAAGAAAATCAAACTCATTTTAATATTTCGTCTTGCAGAAGATTCTTTAGAATAATAAGAAAAAATATATTAAGAAACTCGATTCAAGCAATTTGAAGCAATTCAATTTTCAGAAATACCGTGAAAATAATTTATGAAACTAAAAAAATAAGCATAAAGGACTTACAAAAAGTGATTGGGATCCTGAAATTAAAAAAATGTCCATTACAAACAAATTATTATGTTTTTTATGACAAGAATAACTTCTATATATAAATCAATATGAGGATCTATGTATATTCCTAAGCAGGATCAATATTAGAATTGATGCAGAGTCTAGACTCTAGAGATCATATCGAAGAGTCACACTCGAGCAAGAATCGTGGTAGCCTACTTATTAGCGATGGCCTCTGGCCGACGTCTTTATATACTTGCATTAGTCCGAGCGAAGACAATGCCATGACGTGGCTGGTTGCTGTTCGGTTCTCTCTTGGTGGTATCATCCTCCACCAGCGAATAAGTAAGATGGGGTACGGGGTCAGCTGTAAATAGCGCCGCTTGTATACACGCTACCTTCTCTGGTTATACATATATATATATACATATGTATGCATATATACCACTTCACGTACTGTCATCAACGTAATATCGTGGAGTACCAACCAGATGCTGGAATTCCCATGACGACCTTGTCCTTCTCTGCATCCAATCAACACTACAGAATGCCTAGAATAGTTCCCTAGTATAACTTCGCCGATACACGAATAGTGAATACCTTTCTCATAACTTTGAAGGCCGTGGAGCATTTGGAGCGAGACGAGACACAATTGATCGTAATAAGAACGACAATAATGGCAGTGCAGAAATTTCTCTCGTCATCGATGCGGTAATAAAGATAACAGTAGAGGAGAAACTTCATTTGAAAATGATCCAAGAAAATTCAAATTGAGCAAATTGTGGTTTATTTTTACCTCGAGTCTTTTCTGGAGAGGTCGCTTATGTTGGTTATGTCAATGGTTAGCTTTTAGGACAGTGAAAACGTTCCTAAAGAGGCGGTTCAGTCATTCAGTGGTATCAGATTTGCAATCTAATTCCACATCAGGGATGATCATGTTCAGACACGCGAATACTGTCGAAAGTTGAGAACAAAGATAATTTTCGTCGTCGTCGTCTTTTCCATCGTTGTCGTCGTCGTTATGAGAATCGTAGCATGGTACGAGCAATGGGCCAGTCGTTAAACGACCCGTTCACGGTTAGTTGCACGCAATTATTATTGTAGTGGTCGCTGTCGTATGCACATCGTCCTAGAGGTGCATGAACGGGGTAAACTCTAGACATTCGATAATATTCCAGCAGCTGACCACAATACAATGGGCACTTTACTCCACCCACCGATAAGACGAACGGTGATCAATAGCGCAAGCGAATGTCTCCAACGTGCTGTCGAGACTAAATACACCTATATGCCATTGTGTGCTTCTTTTCTTTCTTATCTCGCTGAAAGCCCTGGGCTTACAATTCTTATTTCACGATAGCGAGGGAAACCCCGGCCATACTAGTAATTTTCCAACCTTTATTGCTATTCGTGGTTAGTGGAACAAATCGAACGTGCCTTTTCACATAATTTCTTTCTTCAAATTTTCTTAAATAGTCATGACAATTTATATAGGATTCTGTAGTTAAAACTATCTACATATCATTATAACAAAACATTCAATTGTTTAAAGATCATGGTCTGATTATGACCAGATTATTGCCCTGCGAATTTCCACTCGTTAAGAATTGTAGTGTTTTTATTTATTTTTTCCTTAGATTATAGAGTAACGATTCAAAATTCATATTTTCGTAACAGAGCAATTCCTAAAAAGCTGTACATGATTTTTTAATCTTTTCTCACTCAAAAAATAAAACATAAAGAGATTTAGGAAATGATACCTGCCAATACATGCCTTAAAAAGTAACTCTCCTTAGAACTAGTAAATAAAATAGACGTTGAATTAGTTCTAATTTAAAAATATTTCTAATTAACTATTTTTTATTTGGAGACCTTCAAATTCTTTAATTTCAAATTGGAACCATAACTATCTTGTTTTATATTTGTATTATTAATTTTCAATGAGCATCTATCATAATGCTAGTATGACAATATTATTTTTCGTTTTTTCTCCAACTTTCATTATTAAAATATTATTATTACTAAAAGTGAAAAAATATTTATAATAAGCTCAAAATGTCGGTTATAAAATTCTACGACGGAATATATATCCCCAATAATATATAATTGGTTCTCGTACACAATATGGTCTTGAATATCAAGGCTGAGGGCAATTTATCTGAAAACTAAACGTGCAAATGACTTGATTTATATTTATATTTCAATTATAATTTCCATAGGGGTAAATTTTCTTTTATATAATTTTTCCTAAAAATAGTCCTTGATTAGTCTTAAATAATTTAAAATTATACCGTTAAAAACTCCAAGCATTTGTAAGAAATCTCATGGATTTTTTCGAGGATTTTAAACTTTCAGAAAAGTAATGTCTTGCACAACTCAAATGGCTATCAACGGCACGAACAATAAAATAATAAAAATCATTAGAAGACTACACTATCTCCTAAGATATTGGCAACTTGTAATCTTGAGTCTATAATTAAGCAATTAAAGATAAGTAGATTGAGTAATAGAATAAATTAAAATGCAATTGCAAAGAGTACATTTCGTATATTATCTGAATATAAACTAAAAAAAATGTATGCCACCATTAATGGTATAAGGGCTCGTGATTCTAGAAACACGAGGTTTTGGTTTGAGAGCTTTTGCCGCTGTAGCTCAATTAACGACGTTGCCAACAGAGCGTTTGCATAAAATATGCAACGGCTCTAAGGCTGTGCCAATGTAACCCGCTCTAGCCAAGTTCCATGCATTTGCAGTAAAAATCCTGTGGTACGTACGCGAAAAATCATCGGTGGCTATTCATGCGATAGTTATCGTGTTTATACGTCGACACGCTAAAACTTTTACCGCGTGACTATGATATACACGCGACGATGCTTCCTAGTACACTGCAGCTCCGTTGGATTATCAAAGATCTAACAGAGAATTTCGAGTATCAGGCACGAAGAGATCCACGATCCTTTTCTTCTGGGAACTTTTCGTTGGATTGCAAGCGTTAATTATAAGTTCAGAACGCAGGAGTAGAAGTCAGTGTCAAGGGAACCGTGTAGCCAACGGGTTTCATGATTTGTCGTATCAACTCACTATATCACGCACTTCGCGCCAATAAGCGCTAAACTTTTATCACCTCGTGATATACGATCGCCGCTGCACTCCCGGAAGAAATACACTTTGAGTAATAGAAAAAAAGAGAAAAATGTAGGATAGAACATTCGAACGCTTGGCGCACCATTCCAGAGACGTGTTACCGCCTCTTGGTGTTTTCCCTGCTAGAGAAAATATCGAAACCTATATCGTTAATCAGGCAAAAATTTCCGCGGTTAGTGGCTGGCAAAAGCAAGGAAGGAGAGCACGAAATAAATGACAAAGAGATCTTGGGCAACTTCCAATCTTCCAATGATGTGCACCTTCCGTGCATAAACAAACTAGCAAACAAATAGAGAGAAACCACTAATAAAGAGAATTAAAAATATTGTATAATCGAATATTCACTCCTTCGGGCAGCGTTTAAAACGAGAGTAGCAATACGTGTGCAAATAAGTGTCACTTTAAGCAGTAGCCTTCAATTTCATTGTCGGTGCAATCCGCTGGAAGGAAAATTGTTGCCAACTTGCATGCATCACTGTTCAACCTTCGTGCCTTCGGGAAGAAAGTGAATTACGTTACTATCGAGGCCTCGTGCTCTCATCCGCTGACGATACGTCGTGACTGCCTTCGATAATGGGAATTCCTTCGGTGGGTGGAATATAATTTCAAAGTAAAGGGAAAATCGAACCAGAGTGCAGGAATCCCTATAAACGAAGATACCGAGTTTCCTTATCATAAATTTTCTTGGACCCTTTTTATTTACCCTACCACTTTTCCACGCCCTCGGTTTCTCAAAATAACAAAGGACGCCTCTATTAAAAGCTTGACATCTTTCCGAGATAAAGAACTGCGTTTCACTCGGATTTCAATGTAAAATATAGAATAAAGTTATTTACTCCAGATGTACGCAAAAGGGATTAATATGTTAATGTTAAATGTATAGGCTGACGCTTCTAAAGCAAGAAAAATGTCGAAAAGTGAATTACGATGTAATCCATCGTAGGAAAAACAGGCTCGAGTGCCAGCAGTTGGACGCCTCTGCTGTTAGCGAAAGTACGCAAGTTCATGGGAAGATACGCCTTTACGATGATATATAATCGGAATCTTATTGCGCTCTGATCTCACCTTAAGCAAAGAAACCCAAGCAAATCACTTCCGCTTAGTTACTCTTGACATTTCACTTTTATACCTGCGAATACTGAATTATCGACTTCCACCCCAGAAACCTTATCTTCTCATGTTTCATATTATCAGAGGCACGGTCGATGCTTCCGCATATTTACGGAAGTATCATCTCTTGGCGTTGTAATCTCTGTCAGGGGCATTCGCGTCATCGGATTACTAGATTTCTAACAATGAGTAATAGATGACTTCTCATTTTTCTCCCTATGCTTAGTGCATTTGCAAATATTAGATTGAAGACGGATAAAAGCGAGTATACATTCTATTGGAGATCTAACAAATTACTATGTAGTGGGCGTTGCACAGCCCGAAGCGAGAATTCATGATATCGGCAGAAAAGCGGCACAAAGTTCCCTCCAAGTGCTCCCAGCTACTGCACTCGCAGGCATGCAATGAGCTTGTACGAGAAATGTGATAACGTTAAAGCTCTAGCACACAAGATAAATTTTACACGATTTCAGACAAATTTCTTTGATACACTACATGGGACCGAAGAGTGATATACCAACGGCTCTGAACTTGTTTAGTAGATGCTTTGCAACAAAGTATACCGAGCCTTATTAATATGTAGAATTTATTATGTACATATCTTGTCGTTGTTTTTCTTCTCGCTTGCAAGCGTTAGCACAGAATTATGTAGAGCATTATGGTCTACGGTATATAGAATGTACGACGGAACTGTTACAGTAGCCATCATTTCAACATTTTGCTACTCTCTATTATGTGATTTAATGTACAATTTTCTGCACATTTTTACTGCCATTGTCAACATTTATTAACTCGAGAATTTTACAGCTATAGCAAAAATATAAGGTGCCTTCACAGAAGGTTTTACGGACTTTGCAACCAGATCATTTTACAACCTGTTTAAGCTATATCTTAGACTGTTTTTTATATTTTCGATATTTGAAACAAAATAAAAGTAAACTATAAGGTTTTACCTAACAAGAAATATGTACTGGTTATTATAAAAATGAAATGCTTATCTGCATACTTGTAAAAGCGGGGTTCAGTCATGCCAACCCCCGGGAAGTCAGATTGCGGCAAGTCCCGTGATTTTTTCCGAACTAGTGTTCGTTAGAAGGTAGTTAAGAAATCAAGAATAGGGTAGAGAAGGGTAAGCTGGTGCGGAGGCAAAAATCGCGCACACTTATTTACAAAAAACTGTAATATTTAGGCTCCCTACATAGTTTAATACAAGTATATATAATACTATAATAAGATACACAAAAGTTCCATTTTATTTGTGTTCAAAATTTTTACAAGTTCTAATAAGCTTTATTGTCCAAAAAGGTCCCATTGAAATAGCACAAAAGTACTAAAACGTTAACACAAAAACGTCCATTTTAAGCTAGACTTTTTTTAGGGCAAGAGTATTGGGAAAGTCCTACATAATTCTTGTTTTTATTTCATAAATCCTAAATTAATGTTATGACAGAAGAAGGGGAAACTATGCAAGAGTAGGCCACTTTATGCAGTAGGTCATTTGAATTGATTAGAATTTGCAAAAAAAAATTATCAAAGCTCGTGAACACAACATTTAGAAGGCTCGCCCGTTTCTAGTACTCTTGTTCCAAATATCATTAAGGACTTGTCAAATTAAAAAAAAAAATTATGCGAGATTTTTTCCAGTGCTTTTGTCCAAAACAGTTCTTGTGAAACGGGGCTATATTTTAAACGTTGTTGGTACTTTAAGTATATTTCAGCAGGACCTGCTTAGAACATAAATCCAATGAGTAATTGTGAAAATCAGGAATAAAAATCAAATGGAACTTTACTGGTACTTTTTTAAATCAAAAAAATAATTCCATTACTTTTATATAATTTAAAAAATAAAGAATGTTCAATCAAATTCTTAACCATGCTAACGCATTCCCGAATATTACAGATTATGCTACAGAAAAATCTATTCCAGAAAATTATATAATACTCAAAAACATTCCAGCAATTTTTATAAATCTGAAGAACATTCTAGAATTTCCAGAGAATTTTTTTTGGAATCGAAATATATTCAAGAAAAATCTAGATCAGTCTAGAATATTCCAGAAAATTCCTTAATTTGAAAAGAATTTTTCATTCAGATATAAATGATAGAATATTTAAGATTTTAAAATATTTCAGATTACTAGAAAATCTTGTCAGGAAATTATAGAATATTGCAGCATATTTCGTTAACAAAATCAATGATAACAATATATATCTAGATATGACCCTTTTACAATTTTGGTACTAAAATGTATATGGAAGGTTTTTTTGATTATGATATAAAGAAATCAGTTGTACCGAATACATATAAATTCAATAGAATGATAGGAAAATGACGGCAAATCGCAGGTATAATATTAAGTAAAAAATGACGTGTGCCTCGCTCAAAGTTTGCTCCAAGCTTTTTATATCTGACAATTGAATAGAAACGATGCAGACAGTTGGAAACTACGTTAGAAGTTGCGTATGTGATTGAAATTGTCAATGCAGTAGACAACTGTTTGCATCATTTTTATCCAATGTTGTTATAAGCAAAATCTAGAGATTTTTCTACGAAAAATCGTCTAACTTAATACTGAAATTAATACTTTATATCATTTACTAAAATTACCATTTAAATCATAAAAGCTCAATTTTAATTAATAAATCCCGCGACACGTGAGAGTTATTGAGTTATGCTGATTCATGAACTTCATAACTGCAGGTTTCTAGTTACAACAGCAGAACACTAAGGGTACCATACCATGCGCGCATGTTAAACACGTACTCTCTATTCAGATCAGATTTTACCACTCCTGTCAAAGTTCCTAAACACCAACTGAAATAATTTATAATTTAGAAATTATGACAGGGGTACTTACGAGAAGTGAGGCTACCCAATAATTCTCACGTGGCACAGTAATCGTCCGATGTATCTACGCATCTGCATCTGACGTAAATATCACTGAGAAGAATGTTTGGTCAGCTGAAAAGAGTTTGGTTGTCCCAAACAAATTTTATGATTGCTATAGAAACAACCAAACTGTTTGTTTGATCTAACCAAATCTTGTTGTTGCATGGTTTGGATGATCCAACCATAAGGTTTGGTATGCTCAAAAAATTCTTTTTGGTGGGCCCAACGAAACATTTTTTTGGTTGAACAAACATATTTTGTAGAATTAACTATATTTTGTAAAAGCAATACAATTGTTTGGTTGAATTAAAAATATGATTTTGGTGAAGGAAAATTTGTATTTCGAATTTGCTTAATTAATCACAATTAAATTGCATCAGGATAACCCATGATTATAGATGAAATCGTGATTAACCGGAAGATTTTTCCTCAAATCAAATCAATTTTACTGAATCAAAGCATTTTCTCTTCTTCTAGATTTTTTTTGAACAACAAAAATTTAATTTTATTTTGTAGTACAAAATGAAGAATGTATGTTCATAATCGGGAATTCTGAAGTCAAATCAAGCAAAATCACTATAAACACTGTTACTTTCTACAGGAATCTAAATCTGAACAGCAAACAATCCTAATTCACAAAATAATAGTTGCATTTCCGCGAAGAATAACTGGCACTATACACATACGAAAAAGAAAATACGTTGTTTTCTCTGGCGAATCATCTGACATCAGCCGTATTAAAAACTGGGTTTTCGAGCATCTGTGCATATGCGGTCGCGAGTTTGGTACGCGTAACCAAAGTCTTTGGTACAAGTAACAAACAGTGCTTTACTCAGATTTTTGTTTTAGCCAAATAAATTGTTGTGTTACGTCAACCTTTTTTATTTTTTAATCAAAACCAAATTTTTGTTAAACAAACAAAAACTGCCCAAGAAAATTATTTTTTACCATAATTTTGTTCTCAGTTTATCTTCTCGAAAAATAGGGAATAACCCCACAACTTGAAAATAAAAGGACAAAAACATCACTTTGAACATAAGTAGAGTTTGAAGGGTAATATGAACATCAGATAAAGAGAGCATGAATGAATCTTTGCTCAATGTTTTTGTCTCACGCTGTAAAACATTTGCGTTTGTGTATAAGGGGGTACATGCATATACACGAGCGCTGTCTAGGGACGTTTTTATTGCTCATTATGTTACTTTAGGGTATTCACGTAACGGAGCTACGCTGTAGCACGTTAAAGTTCATCCCCTTTATCCCACGGCGACCGGGATATAAATTTTAGTTTACCTCGGGTATTCCTGATTCGTCGCGTAATCTCTTGCGGGCGTGTACGACGTAAAAGCCGTAACCTAGCAGAACAACGTCCTGTAGAAGGGCAGAGTAATTAGCATCCATTCGTTCAGATCGAATCTTGAGTAGTGTGATAAGCTTCCTTCCTTCCTTCCTCCAACCTTACGAATAATTTAATTCGATAATTTAATCATATTATCGGATCTTTCGCAAGAGGCAGGAATGCTCCGTTTATTGAATCATAAGTCGGCTTCTTAAGGGAGCATTCTTACTTATTATTCAAGCAGAACACGCGTTTTGCGTCTGGTCGTTCTGTATCTGGTGGTTGTGTCTGTTGGTACTCCTGATTATAACTTCTCGCTCTTTATGGCTCGAGTCTCTGGAATTCGGTTTTACACGGCATATGTTCGATTCTCGATAAGAGAGATTCACTGCGATCTGATCTTTTTCGCAAAACCTGTTATAATTTCAGGAGTTTAATCTCTCCCTGAATTATAGAAATGAAATAAAGGCAATTATGTAAAAGCAATGAAAGAACAACAAAGGGGTTGACATAGCCAATAGGAAACGTTGCAAAGATTTAAGCTCATAACGATATTACATAATGAAACCGACGCGCTCATATGGCAGTATTATAGCGGCAGGTAGAAAATGATGATTCTCACTATCAAAATAATGTTGTGGCGGGTTCCAGCTGGATTGGCGGGAAAAGGGGCAGAACGAGAGGGGTTTTTCGCACGTAATCCACTTTGAGTCTGAAATATAGAACATAAATTGTAGCCTATATCGGCCAGACACTGAATTTAATGCCACGATAAATTAGCATGTTAACGAGGGGTGCGCTGCGACGCTCCACCAATCCTAGCCTGGTCTCCGAGTGCGCTTCCGCGACTCGCAGCAGCTTTTCCTATTGCGATGGTAATCGAGCAAAATATTATGGCAACGGCCGCGGGCATATACTCAGATCAGAGGTCCTTGACTTCTCTTTCCTGCCACTATGGTAATACCTGCGAGATTACGGTTCTTCGCTCTCTCCTGGACCCTTTTTCGCTTTAACCCTGCACCCTTTTCCATTTCCTTTCTCGTTCTCCAACTCTCATTCTTCTTTAAGCTTACTTGTTGCTTGTCCTTCACGTGTGACTTTTGTATACGCACTCATATGCATATGAATAAGGAATGTCGGAAGAAAGGGGAAAAAGTGAAATTAGGAAAAAAAGAAAAACAGAAAATTTTGTCGAGTACCCGATTGTAACTTCCTTGATGATACTAAGCCTCTTGTGGTTGAAAGTTAGAAGAACTTCCTATGTATGTGGGAGAGTCAGTCGGTCGGCGGCTTGCATCCGTTCTATGACCGGGCGACCCAGGTCGTGACCTGCCCCAGGCTCAGAATCTTAGCTTCTCAATGTCTACCTCTTTCTTGCCTTCATGATCGCACATCCGAGCCTTTCGTCCTCACTGAACATCAGTTATCTTACCAGTTAGATATCAGGCCTAACCTAAGGTCGGCGCACTCTCTCCTTCAAGGAATAAAATATCTTATTTCAGAATTCATTTTTAATTTTTCTGAAAATGTAAATGATATTAAATAATTTAGTTATGTGTAACTAGATTATAACCATTTTAACTGATAAGTTATTTCTAAAACTTTCTAAAATCATTGAGAATATCAAGCCAGAGACTAGCGAAATTTGTATACGTTAGCTAAAGCTAACACAATAATAAATTACCGTCTCGCGACGTGGCACCTGCCCCTATAGTTCCATAGTTCAAGCATGGCAATGGAATGAACATGAGCAAGTCTTTGGTACAAGGCTCATGCCGCTGACCGTTATTGATAATTAATTAAATAATAATAATTGATTTCTTAAAATTACCCAAACTTTGTTAATAATTAACTAGGTATGATCAGACATAAAATATCAAGATGCACAAAGTCAAATTTGAGCTTAAAATTAAAACCGTAACTATTCAACAAGAGTACAATTTTTTGTGAATGTAGTTATCTCAAAATAAAAAAAAACATTAATATAAGAAGCAATTTCCTTATTCCTGTCTCTTAGATTAAAATCTCAAGGCTTCAAGTAAAACGGTCTCTCTTTGCTTCATTTACCCTTTCTTAGACTCAAGTATAATTTATGGTTGAGAAAGGGCAGAGGTAAATTAGTATAAAATTATCTCTTTTTCCTTTTCTATTTCTTAAAGTAGAAGCTATTATTAAAATATTTAAATGAAAAAATCATTGAAATTAATAAACTCCGAAAAACAGAGAACCTATGCGAAAAATAAATTGTCATTGGGGTTGTATTAGCAATCTGAATAAAGTACACTAAACTACTAAAGTATCGGGTAAAAGAAAAATCAGTACTAAATTAACAAATTTTATTTACATTGTTTGAAAGTTCAAAATAGGGACATCATTACAAGGAAAGTTCCATTTTCTTTAAATTCAAAGTTTTTACAAGTACACTAAGGACTTATATCCAAAAAAAAACTACTGCTGAAAAAGAAATGATCAAAAAATCTTTAAAATCCGTCCTGCCTCAGTAGGACTTTTTTAGGACAAATGTACTAGAAAACTAGCGTCATTTTTCCTACTTTATTTAGAAATGCTGATAAGGTTTATGTTTCAAAAAAGTACTATAAGTGCTTGTAAAAAAAATTTTAAAAATAAAATAAAATTGAACTTTACTAGTATTTTTATTCCTATTTGGACTTTGAAAAATCTTAATCAAATTTGTTACTTTGGTACTGTTTTGCCTCATATCCAGTACTTTATAGGGACTTTATCTGAAATATTATTGAGATTCCACTGATACTTTTTCTAGTCCAGAATATACGTGTGTGTCCCAAATAAGATATTCACTGTCTGCTGACAAATTAAGAGATAAAAAAAAAGAAAGCATGCCAATTCCATTAGAAACTAAAAGGGAGTGTCGTTTTACCGGGAGTTGTAACTTTTTGTTCACATTAGACGGCTGAATAGCCTTGTGATACTTACGCTATTGTTTCTTACCTTGATCTTGACCAAGGAGAAGAAAGTAGAATAATTCTGCTTAGATAACGTAAAACACGTGATGTAAGAGCGATTGCGCTTCAGCATCACGATCTTTAAAGCTGTCCCACTTCTGGAACACGGAAGGAGAATGAAATCGAGAGGAGGACCTCTAAGAGCAGTCAGACTGAAAGAGAGAGTCGATCATACACCACCTTCTGTTACTACTTATCCCCACTTTTCGACTAAATAAAGATACGCGACGCAACATAGAACGAGTTAAAGTCAATAGCGAGGTTCAACAGTAGTAATCTTGACATAGAAAACAAATATAATCTAAGTACACTTTTTTAAATAATTGAATATGCTTATAGTCGCATCAACTGCCAGGGTCATTTGTGACTGTACTATAAGATTAATTATAAACTATAGGGTATCTGCGGGGTAGTATACCAAGGGACAAAAGCGAAGCTTTCTGAAAACACATCCAGCCTCGCTTGCGGCTTTGGGAATCGAACCCGCGCCAGCGTGGCTGCCAAAGCTGCAGTGTTGGGGCATAAGACAATCGCGATACCGTCTGAGCAACGATGACTCCATAAAAAAAGAAACCTTTTTTATAATCACTATAATATATATTATTATTATCAGAGTCGATTACACTGCTGAATAAATGTCTGAGTTTTTGAAGCTCAGCTGTAAAAGATAGAAATTAAACAAAGAATAAATAACATTCCACAAAATGATTTGTAATACGAAACACCTTTTCTTATTGTTAGTTATTAATTATTATTATTATACCATTAAGCCGTTTCCCTTTCGGGGTAGGCGTGAATTGCTCGGTTGGAAAATAGTAGTATGTGGATGGGTATATAGGTATAGGGTAGATAGGTATATAGGTGTAAGGTATATATATTTTAGATTGATCTGGAGCGCTCGCGTTATTTATTTAAACAACACGTTCATTCCGCAACACTGCTCCGACCCAGGTTGCTGATCAATCTCTCTAGCGATCACCCCACGTAGAAAGCCTCACAAAACTGTTATGTGTGGTTCCCCACTTGGGCCCATTAGTATCCAAGGTCTTTGTTTCAGGCGTCATTCACTAATTGATATACTAAAATATAAAAGAATGTTAAAGATAAGAAATGTTACATCTAAATCTGCAACCTTTTTCGAACCAACTTGAAAGTACGGAGAAAATGGACGATTCTAGCAGTTTAAAAAGTCGTGTGTTGCAAATGTAGTGAAACGCGGTCTCGGGACGCTGGGGAAAAATTCATTCGTTTACACTGTGCGGCTCCGTGTGTCGCGGTGCACGACAGAAACAAGGTATGCTTCATCGTAAACGTGATTTCAATAGCGTTCAAATGTCTGCAGACGCGCAGCTATATCGCAACGAGGTGAACTCGATTTCCCATACACGTCTCTTGCCTGTCGCACTGTTTTCTCTCTTATTTTT
>CAKNWW010327696.1:0-12926 GCA_932074435.1 Andricus kollari
AGATATTCAATTTTGAAATTTTGAAGTTACATGAATTCCTGAAGTTTTGTACACCTTCACGTTTAGCAACCGCAAAAATTAAATATCTCAAACAAAAAAAAAGATATTTGAGCGAACCAAAGTGCATTTGAAAGCGCAAGGCTTGTACTTTAAGGTGCTGGCTGTACTTTTTCGAAACAAAATAATATAGCGATGCTACATGACCTCAAATATAGGTTAAAATCGCGATTTTTGCACTTTTAGGTTATGATATCTCAAGATCCTGACGTGATAGAGCAATTCTGAGGCCAGATTCGTGTTCAGCACACCCAAAACCTTCGGACAAGTATACTCTGGTTTCTGGTTCTAAAAATTGTCGGCCTGTCTTATTATAGTTTAAATCAAATTCGTTTTCAGGGTGCTTTTTTATGCGATTCCCCTCGCCTCTCACACTTAAACTCTTATGAGGAAATAAATAAAAAGAATTTGAACTGAACTAAACAGAACAGAACTAAAGCGAACTGAACTGAACTAGATTGAACTGAACTAAACTGAACTGAACTAGATTGAACTGAACTGAATTGAACGAAACTAAACATTATTAAATCTGGGACTCGGCTTGTTGTAAAACTTACGAGAAGAAAAGAAAACAAATGTTTAGAATAATATGACACACTAATCTACTTAAAATTAGTTCGGCTTATTACGTGTATTGAGATTAAGTTTTGCGCGGAAGTAATTTTGAGTAATTAGTTATCTACTTATCTTCAAGTTCATCTTCTGAAAATATTTCTTCTTCATCTAGAAGAGAATAAATGTCTGAGAGACCAGTTCAGTCTTCTTCAGATTCTTTACTGTCAGTATCAACATCAGCATCTGTTTCATCACACGACATGGTATAATCTTTAGGAACGGCAAGCAAATTGCGAACTTCTGGAGGTAATTGAGTGTGCTTTCTTTTCTTTCGTCCAGTCAATGAAGGATTTAAAAAAAAAATTCGGATAGGTAGAATTTTTTTCACAGATACGTTGGGGATGGCTTTATAAAGATTCTGTAAAAAGTCCCCAACCATATGTTTACGGCAACGGCCGCCATGGTGGAAAGTGTTAAACAATCTCCAGAACGGTTGATTTTAGGTCGAAAATGGTTATGTTAAAAAATGTTCACAATTTTATAGTGCACAAAAAAGGTTCTAACAGTTGTAGACCCTTCTATAAATAATGAATTGAAAACAATTCAGAACGATAGAAAGAAGTTTGAATTGTTTCTTACCATGTTTCTTAATCCTATGTGCACGATTGGGAACGACTGAGTGTTGCAAAGATTCAATCGTTCCCAATCGGGCCAATCGGTAGTAGGATTGTTAAGTTATGAAGTGGCAATTTGATGGCAGCACTTTCGTCTCGCGGGAATGATTTGAAAACGTTTATTTACTTTTTTCCAAGCAACATATTTTAAGCAATATGTTCATTAAAAAAATTAAATGTTTTGTAATCATTTCCGCGAGCTGAGAGTGCTAGGCGATATTAGGTCTGAACATGAATTTTCTTAATTTTCAATTTTTAATAAATACAAATTTTAAGCTAAAAAATGCTTTCACCCCTAGAAAGTATTTGCTATTTATAGAGGAATAACCACTAAAATTGTTATAATAGTTAGATTAGAAAAGATGTTGGAAAGCAATGTTATTTGTCTGAGTGATATAATTTATAAATATAATGTTAGAGATGGTAAATGACATCCTTCAGACCAAAAAGAATTCATTAGCTGGATCCTTCATTCCAACACGACGTTTCGAAAACGAAATGTTTTCCTCGTCAGGATAAATTATTAATAGTAGAAGTCCATAATGCTCATCAGTGTAAAAATATAGTTTCACATTCTCCTTTTCCCATTATTCTTTAGGTTATCTTCTTTTTAAGTTACATTTTGTTTGTTATTCTCAATATAAAGTTGAGGTTTACATTTCAATATAAAAATTTAAATTGTAATTAGAAATAATAATTTTAAGTCAAACATTTTGAAAAAAACGGAAAAAAAACTTTCGTTTTGCTCCATCTTTTCAAACTTTTACTATTATTAATTTATCCTGATGAGGAAATCATTTCATTTTCGAAACTTCGTATTGGAATAAAGGATCCAGCTAATGAATTATTTTTGGTCTGAAGTATGTCATTTACCATCTCTAACATTATATTTATACACTAAAATTTATAAAACAAAAATAAATTTGCTTTAACATATTATGAGGCCTAGAATAAGAAAACTTGTCATTTCATTACAATTAATCTTCTACCATATAAAAAGAATATTCGAACCGGGTAGTGACGGAAAAAAATCTTGAATGTCGAAATGTCCCATTTTTTATAGTTCAAAGATTCCTATAGTAATTTAAAATGTACTATTACCTATCATTTACCTGAAAAATATGTCGGCTAGTTAATTCAGATCGATTTCGGTGCAATTCTGCATTTTTATATTTTTTTTAAAATAAATTTTCAAAGTTCTATAGGGATATTCAAACTATAAAAAATGTCGACGCCTCCATTCAATATGAGACTATGTGCTGACAGCGCCGTGTATGAGACTATGCGCTGTGTATAAGCATAGGGAATAGTCTCATACAGGGCGCTGTCAGCACATAGACTCATATTGAATGGAGGCGTCGATGTGTATTTTTTGTGTATGTCGAAATTCAAGATTTTTTCTGTCTGAAGTCGGATTCAGAAATTATTTTCTTCTCTCCCCGTCGACTTCCTTTTAGCCACTGGTTGTTAGTAGTACATTGTTCCGAATCTATTTTAGGTTATTTTTCGTCAGAGAATTGGTAAACCGATTAGGAACGGTTGAAAACGATTGCAATTTTGACAACTGTGAATCGTTCTGAATCGTGTTCAATTGATTATTTCTAGAAAGGGGCGTATTATCAACGGTTACGCTATAAAATTGGATTAACTGTACAATTGTGCGATTTCTGAACAAATAAAGTAAAAGCTGAAAATATCCTGGAAAGCACTTCGGCAATAGATTAGGCGAATTGCACTCGAGCAAATACATGTTCCTGTTTTTAAAAAAACTGACCAACTCATTTGCATTAAAAATTATCAGTATAAAATAAGCTCAACTTCAGTGTACAATTTTTCATGCTTAAGGGAATGATTTTAAGATCAAACTTATTAAAATTTTTCCTCCAAATTCATACAATATATTTCCCAATTTTCAGGCCATAATAATAATGTTTAAGTCCTTTTTTAATACTTTAAACGAGTGAATTTAAAAATTGAAGCTATGAGGTAGGCAGCAGCCGTGATTATGGGTCCTAATGGCAACAATGGGAGCGGGGCGAGAACCATTACCTCGGTTTATTATATTGAACCCTTCAAAAATTTTTTTGCTCACTTTTCCCAACAATATAACAGACCGAGGTTGCCGTTCTTGCCCCAGCTCCCATTGTTGCCATTAGGACCCATAATCACGGCTGTGGCTACCTCATAGCTTCAATTTTGAAATTTACTTGCTTAAAGTATTGAAAAAGGATTTGAATATTATTATTCTGATCTGAAATTATGAAATATATTGTATGAATATGGAGGAACAATTATAAGAAGTTTCATCTCAAAATCATTCCCGTAAGCATGTCAAATTGTACACTAAAGTTGAGCTCATGAGGCTTTTTTTTATAAACAGAAACATGCATTTGTTCCAGTGCAAATCGCCTGATCTTTTTCCGAAGTTCTTTCCAGCATATTTTCAGCTTTTACTTTATTTGTTCAGAAATCGCACAATTGTACAGTTAATCCAATTTGATAGCGTAACCGTTGATAATATATCTACAACTGTTAGAACCTTTTTTTGCACTGTAAAATTGTGAACATTTTTAACATAACCATTTTCGACCTAAAATCAACCGTTCTCTAGTTATTTTAAAAAACATATTATTGCTTAACAGTTTCCATCATGGTGGCCGTTGCCGTAGAAATATGTTTGGGGACTTTTTACAGTATCGTTATAAAGCCATCCCCAAAGTAGCTGTGAAAATAATTCTACCTATCCGCATTTTTTTTGTAGTTAAATTTGTTTCCCGTTTACTGGACTAGAAGCTGTGCTTTGAGACTTGAAGAAGAAATTTTCGGGTAACATGTTTCCTTCGTCCTATAAAACAAATTGTAAAGATTTGTATACCGACTGTTTTTCCTACTGTCGTGATGTCTGTATTTCTTGTAATGCTTATTTCGCGCTTCAGAGGCTTCTTCTTCAAGTATTCCTACAGACAATAAACTATTTTTGACAATGTCTGAGCCATGGATAAGAACTTTGTGAACCGATTGAGGCATGGGGTACCAAGAGTAGTTTTTTATGTATTTTTCAGCAGTAGATTTGCATAGTTTGTCAAAAAGAAGGTGGTCTATGGGAAGTTGAATGAATAACGCTATTAAGATGTTCTTGAAGTTGAAAAACATCTGATGATCTAGTCTCAAACATTCACTCGGCAATTCAGGATGCTTGAAAGCTCGGCGCCACGCTTTCACATCTAATCTGTAAGAGATATGTAAGCAGGTTTCAAGAAAACGTATCCACGCATACAGAGGACTCACTCCGTATATAAGTGGCATTGTATTTGGAAAGAAGATTTCAGACTGTATATTAGATATTTTATTAAAATGCTTAGGAGTAACGCGATAGATAGGAAAAGTTTGCATAGAATTTGTATCTGTTATAATATTTAACACCCTTCCATCTATGAGAGTCATAAATAAATAGAAGTGAAATATTATTTTTGTAGTGTTAGTGCATAAAGAATGTTCATAAGCTTCTAATTTCTCAATCTCGTTGTCAACTCTTGTCTTCTCTTTTAAAAAAACAACTGCTGATTCATGTATAAATTGCAGCTTAATTGGAGAACAGGATGTTGCGGATTATGATGCTCGATTATGCCATAATATTACATTAGATGAAGTTGATAAACGTAATGGAAAGAGAGTTGTGGCAAACAAGTTTTCATCACTTATAACCGAATCAGGCGTATTTTTGTATTGCTGCATATATAAAGAATGACCTGAGCTTCCATCGAAACCCCAAGAGTACATTAATACTTTCCATTCTGTCAAACTTTCGGTCTTGATATATGGAAGAATTACTTCTGTTTGTAAGTCGACAATTATTTGAGCAGTATTGTGAAACGGTTCGTGCGTCTCTATATTCATAGAATAAAGAGCAAGAGCGAGATATCAGTTCAAGTTATATGAATAATCATACCAATATATATATAGGTCACTAGGTCAGAAGGTATAATCAAAAGTCTTCAGTGCGCATGACAGGGTCAGGAGGTAGGGAGACCAGCGGGACCAAGACGCGCCGGCAGGATATCGCGAGGATTACGTGAATCGAGGACTCACTCTTCTCCTGACCGTATAGCCGCACGATAGAACTGAGAAGCGTCTCTGTTCTACACGGAAATAGGACTCGGCGTTACAGCGGATCGGCGGGTTTTCCTATTGTAGGGTAGAATGAGCACACAGGAGGCAAAGTAAGTAACTTGTCCAAGATTTAACCTTATAGGTTCGTGCATGCTCGAACGCAAAACTAAATGCGTGCGGGCGTTCGCGTTTGCATCAGGATAGGAACCGTGTAAAGCAATGGTTTGGATCACACTGGACAAGCGCGTCGCCGACACGCTGCCAAAAAGTATAACCTGACGCCTTTCACAGTTTTCACCGTACGCACAGAGTAGCCAAAAGCACAAAGAAGAGCTTACGTCAGTGTAATTACTATCTAGCATTAGCTTTCAATAGGTTGGAGTACAAAAAAATTGTTTATGATGTTTTAAACAAATTAATGAACAAAAGCCATGTTTTGTGATTTGCAATGATTAGTCGTTTGAAATTCACAGTTTTTATATAGAATATGAGATGAATGTATGCCTAGTTGTGATTATTTAAAAATATCTGCTGCTTGGCAGCATTATTTAAACAAATTTTATAAACAAATACACAGTTTTCGTATATCACAATGAATGGGCTCCACTTTTTTTTGCAGAATCGACCAACAATTTATTGCCAATGACTCCTTGCTGTCGCTTGTCCAAAATTAACAATCAGTGATAATTATTTAAACAATATTTATCAACAAATTCACATTTTTAACATTATTCCACGAATAGGGCCAATTTTTTTGCGGGACCTACTAAAAATGTACCGTTAGTGACTCTTAGCTGTACTTTTGTTCAAATTGATAAAAAATATTAATTTTTTAAATAATTTTTATAAATAAATGCACATTTTAACCATTTTTCCGAGAATAAGCTCCATTTTCTTTGCGAAATCGACTAAAAATGTATTTCAAATGACTCTTTGCTATGGTAATTTGCCAACGGATATCAAAAGATTATTTTTTAAACAATTTTTATAAAGAAATGTACATTTTGGTCACTTTTTCAGGAATAGGCTTTTTTTCGTGGAGTAAGCTACGAATGTCTTACCACTGACTGTTGCCTTGTTTGTTCAATTAACAAGAACTGTTTATAATTTTTCAGGAACCCTCATGATATTTGTGGAATGAATTATTAGCATTTTCGGTTGTTGTCAAGGTATTGTTCGCAGCACAAAACATAATTTGATAACACTATAACTAAAAACACATCACACCGTTGATTAATACACGTAATGACCTTGGGTTTTTTAGCTCACTTCACAAAAAAAATGTGTCATTGAAAAATGGTCAAACTGTGCATTTATTTATAAATATTGTTCAAACAATCAACACCTTTTCGTAATTACAAAAATGTGACAAGAAGGAATAATGGGCAAGACATTTATGGTTGATTCCTCAAAGAAGATTAATACTTTTTATGAAGAAATAGTAAATCTGTGCTTTTGTACATAAATATTGTTTAAATTATGAACAGTTCTTGTTAATTTAACAAACAAGGCAACAAGACATTATTCCTAGCTTACTCCACGACAAAATAAGCCTATTCCTGCAAAAGTGACCAAGGTGTACATTTGTTTAAATAATTAACTTTTCTTATCCGTTGGCAAATTATCATAGCAAAGAGTCATTTGAAATACATTTTTAGTCGATTTCGCAAAGAAAATGGAGCTTAATCTTGGAAAAATGGTCAAAATGTGCATTTATTTATAAAAATTGTTTAAAAAATTAATATTTTTCATCCATTTGAACAAACGTACAGCTAAGAGTAACCAAATATACATTTTTAGTAGGTTGCGCTAAAAAAATTGGTGGAATAATATTAAAAATGTGAATTTGTTGAGAAATATTGTTTAAATATTTAACACTATTTTAACTATTCCTGTTCGTAGGGTGTCATTGCTGGTTAGTTTAAACAACAGTGTGGTTAGGGGCAATTTTAATGTACTTCAAAAACTTTACCCAGTTTGTATAATTGGTCTTGAGTTACTGGATAGTGTATATTAAAAGACAAGTCGGAGATATAATTTTTGGCAATCTTCAATATTGCTAGAAAAAAAACTCTAAATTGCGACATTACTATTTAAAAAACATTAGAAATGTAAATATCTTCATCGAATATAACTTAAGGAATGTAAGAAACAAGAAAATTTTCATAAAATCAAGATTAGCTGATCTTAACTCAACGTCGGAAAATATGAGTAAATTCGATAATGTTACAACTGGTACCCCTGGTGGGACCTCTCATATTCGATAATGTTACAACTGGTACCCCTGGTGGGGCATCTCATATTCGATAATGTTACAACTGGTACCCCTGGTGGGACCTCTTATATTCGATAATGTTACAATTGTTTACTAATCCTTAAAGTGAAACAGTAACTTTATTATCAGAAATAAACACAAGTTCTTTCGGTGGTCTGCATTGTTATTTGGCTGCCCTAACGTGTTGATACTGAGGGAAAATATCTGCACCCTGCTTTTTCACTAAACAACGCATACACGGTAAAAGAAGCTTTGGTGATATTTACAACCACCTAGTAATTATACGTGCAGTGTATTTTCAAATTACAATGTATAACCTGATTAAGTTACGATACTACAGTACTTATTTGCAATCTAGTGTGATTTCACTTCAAGGAACAATGTGAAAATACAACGAAGGTTTTTCTGTTTGCAGTCGACTGTAAAATTACTACGTCCGAGGATGGTAATTATTCGATCGGCGTGGGACATAGTAAGTTTACGTAAGTTGATGAATTTACTTGGGTCTTTAAGTCTACGAAAGTATATGTAAATTTTGACGATGTATGCTTTTCTATCACGAGGGAGTATAAGTCGTGCCAAACGATGAGTTCCGGAGACGCCCGAACGGCCTCTTACCAATGGGTGCCCATTTTATTCGTTTGCATTATTGTTGACGTTTTACACGTCATGTCGCGTTGCGGTGAATATGTGAAAATAATTTGTTCTTTCACTCGAAAAAAGTGAATTTTTAACTTTGGAGACTTTCAAGTGGTTATATTCCGTGTTCGCCCTTAACTACAGAAAATAGCTTTAAAATATTTTCACCACTGTGAAATGTTGTGAATAGTAGCAAGGTCAGGGCAATTAGTTAATCAGGGAACGTTAGGAATAAGTCAGAGATGAAAAAATGATTGAAATTTGAATAACCGAAAAGTTTTTGGGGAACCAAACCTCGAAACATCTATTCGATTTTAAAACCTTAAGACAAAATTTAACGAGATTTCGGAGATTTCCGTCCCGCGCGTAATTTCGCGGTCGACAACGGGAGATTTACGTCCTGCATGTATTTCTTTATAGCGGCCGCAGGTTGAGAAGAAAAATATGTATTTTTACAGAAATCTGCTTATTTACTATGTGCCACACCGATCAAATTATTTCCATCGTCGCAGGATGTAAATTTACACCAATTTTTTTTACAGTGTACTTATGGAATCGGCTTTAGAAAGAGATCGATCTAACATATAAGATAAAGCCTTTTTAGGAGTTAATTTTTCAACTTCTTTTGAATCTTGTATCAGTTTCCTCATTTTTGCAGGAGGAGTCTCTTGAATCTCTTTAAGAACTGTAGCCAAATCTTTTTCCCCTGACTTTTTTCTGCATAACGAGAGGCACTTAAGAGTTTCATAGGATCGTTTACATTTTTATTTGAAATTACTCCTGCAGGTTCGACGATCCAAGCCTTCAGGTATACAATTAAGGTTTTGAATGCTCAAATCAGAAATGTCAAAGTTTGAATTCAACCAACCTTCATTTTTCGACTCAAATTTATGTTTTGTTCTTTTTACTTCCTGCCACTTTGGATTTCGTTCGTATCTAAGATTTCTCACACGAGTTTTCAATTCGTTTAATTGAGTGGCTTCAAGATCTACAAGTTGCAACTTCTGTTATTGCAAAATAAAAGCAACGCCCACGTCAATATCATCCTGCTCAGCTTCAGGTTCAGGTGGATTAAAAAAAACGTTCAGAATATCGCGTTTCGTAAAACTGGACATTTTCACTTTAATACAAAACTCCAATTAAAAAAATTAATGTCGCTCTAAGAAATGCCATACTGAAAAAAGACTGACCGGGATAAAAATAAAAGAGATATGGAGTAAAATTCAGGGAGGAGGCCAGAATTTTTTCAACCATTTTTCTATAGCGATATGCTATTACGTAAAAAACACGAAATTGATATTGACTCCGAAATATGTGCCTAACTTCATTAAAAACCAAAAGTGGCAGCCAGTGTCAGCACATTTGAATCTTCAATAATTAAGGAGCCGAATGATTACTTGAAAACATTAAAAAGAGATCGTTAAATTTCCAGGAGTACTTTAGTCAGAGATTGTTGCATTTTCAATTGTTTATTTATTATATGTTTACTTGAAGTATGAGAAAATCAAGATTTTTCACAAAATCATTATTTACTCTTCAATAGCGGTTTGAATCTAATGATATCATCTTAAATCGATGCAAGAGAACTCCCAGAAGGCAAATTATTTGATTATTGTCTATTTTAATTGTTATAAACAAATTACATTAACAAACAGCCACATAGTGTAATTTTTGTAAAAAAAATTTTGTTTTCGGATAAATATGCTTTAAATTATAGTGAGAGTGACTGTTAGTCACCATTTTGATGAAACACTAACAACTGTAAGTGTTGTAAACAATTTTTTGCATAACTTTGGAATTTGTGTCTTCCTTCATTATCTGAAATTATGTAGATATTCGGAAAAGTGATATATGTTTGATTATGTGTCTTCAAATACAACAGTTGATGATTTTGTAAACAAATTAAATAAGTAAATATAAAACTTTGTCCTGGAAAATAATTTTGTTTGTACTGAAAGTGCTTCGAATGTGTGAGAGAAATTTGCAGTTACTGTTTCTATGTAAAATTCACAAAAAACATTTGTTCTTATTTAATTTGAAATATTACGATTCGTAGGTATTTAACAATATTGTAATTTTTATTGAAAAAAGTTTGTTCTTCTCTGGAAATAGTTTGAATTGTCGCGTGTCATTGTCAGTAACAATTTCTATAAAACATTATGCACAATTTTTTTTGAAAATTTTGGAATTCGTGGTTTTTTAATCTCGGATTTTCCTTGATCATTCGAATTGCTGCAGATATTATTGAAAAGAACATAGAATCAATTATATTTGTTAAAATACAAATCCTAAACAAACGAAATAAGTAAATACAAAAATGTGGCTTTTCGGCCTGCAAAATACTTTTTCTTGCACTGAAATTGCTTCAAATTTTTGTGAGACAGATCGTCTGTCACTAATTATATGTAAAAATTAACAATAGATCATTCTTATTATCTATTCTTGTAATTTTAAATGTCACGAATTTTTCATGTATTTAAAAACCCCATTTATTGATTCATTTTACCAGATCAATAAAACGGTTACCTAAGGCCAAAAGACACGCACATCCTGTAATTTATATCCACCTATCATGGCAGGGCGAAAAGCCACAGTTTTGTATTTACTTATTTCATTTGTTTAGGATTTGTATTTTAACAAATATAATTGAACGTATGTTCTTTTTAATAATATCTGCAGCAATTCGAAAGATGAAGGAAAATCCGAAATCGAAAAAACACAAATTCCACAATTTTTAACAAAAAATTGTGTATAATGTTTTATAGAAATTGTTACTGACAATAACTCACGATAATCCAAACTATTTCCAGAGAAGAATTAACATTTCTCAATAAAAATTACAATATTGTTAAATACCTACGAATCGTCATATTTTTAATTAAATAATAACAACTGTTTATTGTGAATTTTACATAGAAACAGTTGTTGCAAATCTCTCGCTCAAACATTTGAAGCAGTTTCAGTACAAAATAAAATTATTTTCCAGGACAGAGTTTTATATTTACTTATTTAATTTGTTTACAAAATCAACAACTGTTGTATTTGAACACACATAATAAAACATATATCACTTTTCCGAATATCTACATAATTTCAGATAATGAAGGAAGAAACAAATTGCACATTTTTGCAAAAAATTGTTTACAACATTTACAATTGTTGATGTTTCATAAAAATGGTGACTAGCAGTCACTCTCTCTATCATTTAAAGCATATTCATCCGAAAACAAATTTTTTCAACAAAAAATACACTATGTGGCTATTTCTTAATGTTATTTGTTGATAACAATTAAAACAGACAATGATCAAATTATTTGCCTTCTGGGAGTACTCTTGGGTCGATTTAAGATGATTTCATTAGATGCAAATCGCTATTAAAGAGTAAATAATGATTTTGTGAAAAATCTCGATTTTCTCATATTTCAAGTAAACATATAATAAATAAACAAATGAAAATGCAACAATTTCTGACTAAAGTGCTATTGGAAATTTAACGCTCTTCAATTGAAAAAAAATTGCGGATTGGGGCCAAAGTGAAGGCTGTTGACCTTTTGAACGAAAAAAATGCGTTTCCTCCCATAGCGCCGTGCATCTTGACATACTATCGTGTGCAATCGAACATTTCTATTATTACTGCAAATATTGACCGATTTTCATGAATCTTTTTTCACTTTCTTGAAATTATATGAATAAACTATTTCTGCTAATTAAAATTGAATCACTCGATGCTTTCATAATTTCGGTTTTTTTACCGGCCTGCATCTCATAACAATGAAAGGGTGATTTGTTTCGGGTAATTCGACGCGCTCCCGAGTCTCCGCTCGCGCTCCGGGGAGTCTGCCTCGTGAATTTGAAGGGGGTCGATTGACTAAGCCTCAAAAATACACACTCAGCTAGTACTGAGCATCACTGCATTCTTATTCTATTGTTCTTTTCTTTTTGTTTATAACGTCAAATATAAACATTTTTTCGAAAAACCGAGACTTCATAACAAAAGAGACAAATATTTAGATGAGGTATGCAAAATATCAGACAAAAATATTCAACCGTGCGGCCGGAAACTGGAATTCCGTTTTATAATGCTGATAAATTCCCTTAAATCTAAGGTCCTTGAACGTAGACCGATAAAGCAAAAGAAGAAGAAGAAAAACTGAACTCTTCAAGTTCCTGTTTTTTATCTTCTTCCGAAAGTTTTTCGCGGAGGTTGTTGAATTCGATGTTATGCTATATTCAAAAATAGCTTGGTAGACGACATGTTATCCTATTCTTCCAATTATGCTCTGAGCGTCCCTTGATAGCCTATATGCTCGGTCAGAGACTATATATATGGTCCTGCGTGTTTACATGAAAAAACTACCTCATTTTAGTACCGACCAGACCCGAGGCCGGCGTCATAGCAAAGGATGAGTGTACATACAATTTTCTTGCGCTCATTTTAAAAAGAAGGTTCATTTATCGTTCGAAATGTTCGAAAATTTTAAACATTTAAGTGCCATTTTTTTTGTAATGAAAGCCTTTGAAATTTCGGAGAGATTTGTGAGTTGGAATTTTTTATAATAAATTTTTTTAATTTTTCATTTAGCACCAACGAGAAGGTTATATATATATATATATAT
>CAKNWW010327708.1:0-15094 GCA_932074435.1 Andricus kollari
ATAAATTAACCAACAAAATCCAGTTCACATGATTACAATTGTAAACATGGAATAAAGCACATAAAAAGGTAAAAATTAAAAAAGCAATGAGCATTATAAAGTTAACGTGATAAATATATTTAAGATATCCATTGAAAATGTAAAATGGTTAGTTTTAAGTTGCAAGTTACCTAAGAGAAAGGTAGCACAACCAACTGAGGCCAAATGAAGTAATTACAAATAGGGTTAAGTAGAGTCCAATAGTTGCTGAAGTGACAGTATAAATATAAATTTATAAAAATCTTAAGTGGGACTGGGGCATGAACATTTAAGTATACCGTAGAAGTATAAATCTTCGAAATAGGGCGAGAAACAATCTTGGTATGTTTTATAAAATTTGGTGCTGTAGATACAATAATACATATTTCAGATAAAAAATGAAACACGATATAGTCAGGATTACTTTGACTTGACAGATATTTGTTTGCAACGTAATAAATCCCATTATCATAGTTAGAATAACTGAGAAACCTTTGAGTTATTAAATACAAATTTTCAATTGAAAAAATTATTGTGTATGCTTGATGAGTTAGAAATAGGTCTAATTGATAACTGATATTGTATTTACCAACATGTATACTATGGATGGAATTAGGAAGCAGTAGTTGCTATCTCAGTCCCTCGACGGTCTGCAAATTAGCAAGGTAAATTCGTGGAGATCCATCCTCTCTGCGACAAAAAATTTTTCCGCCCGCCATCCACAAATATTTAATTATCTTGTCTCTTCAGAGACCCAGGGCAATGGCATAGATTCTTCAGTTCAGAGGTGAAAGAGCCTCACGTAAATAAACAGGGTGTTTATCTTTGCTGGACCACCCGAGATTTTCAGTAGAAAAGTCTCTGAAAACCTTACGTCTCTCAATGAATTTATCTCGCAGTTGTTGATTGCCGAGTTGCGCGACAATGATCGGAGGGTTCGACGATTTCATGAGTGCAGGCGCCTTAATAATCCTGTAGATTTTGACTACATCTTCTCTCACAAAGGGAACTTCTAGAGCCTTAGCTATAGAGTCCATTGTAGTAATAAGATCTTCATTGGATTTCATAGGAAAATTGTGAATTTCCAAAGTCGTTTGAAGGGCCGCCTGTTCGCTTAAATTCAGCGCATGCTCAAGAGTAGCCACTTTTAAACTCAAATCGCTGGCATCCTTTTTCATTTTGGTGATGTCTTCCTTTCCCATTTCTGAGCCAGCTTCGAGAACCGAAATTCGGTTCGAATTCTCAGTAATGTCAGCTTTGATCGATTGAATGGAGGTTAGGAGATTTTCATTAAAAGCTTGCTGCTTATTTTCGAATTCTGTAATCCTTGAGAGAATCTCCTGAGACCGCGCAAGCGTTTCCTTTTGTCCTTCCAATACAGCGTTTCTGATCATAGAAGCGAGATCGGGCTGGTTGGTGGTAGCCGTTACGGCTGAGGGGGCAGGAGCACGAGGGGAAGACGCACCGACGGTGTTGTGAGTATTAATTGCGGGTTTCCGAGGCGAACTACCATCGACTGCCGCAGAGATGTCACTGAAGCTTTGCCCTTTGCATTTTATGCATAAGAAATCTACTTGACCCTTCTTCAGTTTATCAAAGTTTTTTTTTTGAAATATTAAATTTCGCACAGGCCAGATGAGTTAAAACTCCACACTTTGAACACACAAGCACCTCAGGTCCTCCTCTGGAAATAACTTCCTTGCACTCTGGACACGCACCCATTGCTCTAACTCGCTAGATGATCACTGACAAATATTACAAAATGGTAAAACAGCAAGAAACGAGCAATTTCAATAAAACAACCTGCTCAAATGCACCAGGAACAAACAAAGTCACAATTTACAAATTTTTACTTAAAAAAAGAGAATGAAAAACACGTGAAACTTCAAAACTTGGGAGAGCAGCAAATCGACACGTCCGCTCCGACCACCGTTACCAATACGTTCATCGATTTTATTGATATGGATCATTAGAAAAAATAAAAAACGCGATTTTTAAAATTGTGAAATGGGTAGTTTGAGTAGAATTAATGAAGCTACTGTGATCGTTCGAATTGAAACAATAAATTGACGTACTCAGATATTATGTAAGAATGGTTTAACCCCCCCCCCCGTCCCCGAGGTAAGGTTATGGAGAGATTTTTACCCCCCCCCCCTTCGGGACCCTTACACGCTAGTCTCCCGTGTCCTCGGTGAAATATGTCGCGGTTCCTACGTGTGTTCCCGTATGAGTTCTTACAATTAAGGTTTTCTTTCTCTTCTTTCATACTTATCTAAATGAGATTATATGGTTCATTTTAAATTTTTTATTGCGATTCCTTAGTTATCATAACTTCCTATTTCAATTACTTTTCCCTACGTGTTGGCTCAAGTAGTCAAATGTCTTTTATAATATTTATTTATTAAATTTAGTTACCTTTCTCAATCACCATCTTGAATTATCAGCCGACGCTACGTTTTACGTCCTGTGTCGGACTCTCGATACAAGTGTCATCTGTTATCTGTGCATTCCATTCTCATGATAAATATATAAAAATTAATATACGCCGGTCCGAAGGGGATATGTACAAACCACACCGGATTTCACGCTTTTCATCCTCGATAGCTAGAGCTGATTGGGGGGGGGGGGGGGATCGTGTCCATAAGCAGGATATAACTCCTGACGCTTCGCATCATATGGAGTTTGAATCGTGATCTTTTTGAATGTATTTCACCTCTCGTTTCATTTTAGCATTCTAGCATGTCTCTCTATTTCTTGTACGTCTCCTGCGAGTCAGCAAAAGAGGTAATGGAATTATTTCTTTCATTAAATTTCTCTGCATTTACTTTTGAATCTGTTAATTCCTTTGATCTCCTCTCTTGCTGCTTCGCTCAGATTACTTACTTATTTCCATATTGGCATAATAATTTTATCACTCAGTTTTTTCATACATAATTATTCTTACTTTTAGGTGCTCGGGCATTAACTGATCTCCCTTCCCTTCATTAGGTTTACGGAGCCGAAAGCTTAACTCGGCATTGTTGAATTCGAAATACTTTTATCTAAACAGGATTGCTCGAGCGAACTCGCGTTGTAACGTTTTTATACTGTTCTTATCTAGCTAACTATTTCGCTGTAGACGCGTATCTTCTTGCTAATCCGCTTACAGGCGTGCCATCGTTTGTTGCCGTATTTCTTGGTGAGATCTCTGGAGTGTCGTGTTGAGTATTCTCGTTCACTTGGTTGTTTGGCACAATGGTCCGGGCCGGATCACTCATGTTCAAGTTTCAGGTCTCAGTTGCTGATATCTCTTCGCTTTCGGACCTCATTAGATTGACTGGTTGCGGGATTGGGTGGCGGAATTTTCAGCTCCTCATAAAGTGTTTTAGACCTGTATTACCTATCAACACTTTGGCGTGACAGCAGTAACTGGCTATCCCCGCTAGTATGATAGCTAAGCCTAAGTAGGCCCCTTGAATGAGAGTAGTCTGTTTACTTTTAATCCGCCGTTTCAGGCTCAACTGGTGCAACTGTTGTTCCAGGGAATCCAGAGATTGTTCATTTCTGATGAAATTTTCTTCTTCGGTTGAGAGCGGTTCAGGCTGATTTCCCGCTTGAATTATTGTCAACATGAGGTTTCGGTGCTTCTTTAAGATTGGCGACAACTTCGTTAAATTTAAATGTAGTGCAGGGTCGTAGATGATTTCAGTTTCTCCGGTTCTGATGGCTGAGGCGTGAAAGAATCGTTCGTTGATCCGGAGCTGACATCCAGGTGCCAGTTGTATTATTCCTATTTGATCTAGCTGAACCAACTCAGCTGTCCGATTAGGGCAGAGCAATTTTGAGGAGATTGGTTAGACCAATGAGTAGAGCCATCCACATAACGCGGCGGTTCTCATCCATTCACCCTGTTTATTGTAGGAAATTTGAATATTACAGCTCTTGAGTGTAATTATTTCTGGATTCAGCAGGAACTCACAAATACTATAATATGGAAGATACACGCATGACTCTATTTCTTCATGGGTCATCAAGAAATGCGGTCTTTGAGATTCCCGAACGGGTAGGTGGGAGAAATCGGGACGAATGTATTCCTTCCCGATTCGGTTTTCAAAATCGGCTGAAAAACTGATACCGAGTTAATTGGTACACCATGTACCTGACGGGTTCTGGCAATGGAATGTCCAATAAGACGCTGAGGATTTGTTCTTTGTAGATAGCCGTGACCTTGGAGATGCTAGAAAATTCTTTCAGATCCACCAGCTGTCCTGGAACTGGAAAGTCAACATCTGGTTGTTGGTCTTGGATGCTACGGTATATTGGTTCCACCTTTTCTGACGTCAAAAGCGATAGATGCATACGACCTTGACAGAACGCATGAATGACTTCAAGGATTCGACTGGCTCTTTGGAGGTACTCGTCGATACTGGCTTCTACCACTGTTAAAAAACGAGTTAGACTTTCGACATACTTTAATTCAGCAACATCACGTTGTAGATTGTCCAACTTCATGATATTTTGGGAGAGTTGTCTTTCGTGGAAAGCCATTTTCTCCTTATTGTTGTGGGACAACATGTGAATTTCCTGCAACTGTGCCTTCACCACGTGTGTTTGTCTGCCAACTACATATGAGATGTTTCCTTGGATTTCATTAAGTTCTGCAATTTCCGTTTCGATGGCTTTTCCGTTATCGTACGTTAGTAATCCAGCCACAGGTGCAATTATGCCACCTAATACTCCTAGTAGCGGAGTGGCTTTTCGACTCCTTAGCCCACCCAGTGATTTTGGTGAAACTAATTTTTCGGTTCTTCGCTTCATTTCATGCGTGTGCCTTGTGACCCCCTTCTGCGACCGCTATCTTAGAGTCTAAACCATAGTCGGAGATCGTTTGTAGACACAGAATACTAAATGCTGGAGGACAAAGAGCTGAAGGACGATGAAACAGCTGCTCATATGTTGCCAGTAAACCTTGAATGTTTCCCTAGTCAAAAAAATGGTGACTCTCAAAGTTCCAATAGTTCGTCTCATGATCCCCAATTGCTTATAATAAAGCCCCGTGCTATTCCATAAGGCCGTGATCCTGTATGTGAGCTATTCTGAATTTTGTTGGCTGGATGGAAATAGGATTAACAGCAACGTCACCCATAGTATCTCAATCTCGCTGGATATTCAAAATAGACGACCTATTGAAAAAGAAATCAGTGTTAGACCTTTTAAAAAATACCGGTGAAGTCGCACGTGCGTCCCCAGAACCCGGATTTACGGTCAATTATTGAATACCTGCTGGTTCGGCGGGGCGCATGTCCGACTTCAGCATTTTTCTTTGCATGTTCATGATAACCGTCTTTTATCTATAACAATGGGTTACTAGAAGTTTATCCGCATGATTGTAAAAATGCTTTCCATCTTCGGTTTCCAAGATCACATTATTATGTGTAGTGAACTTTACTATGGTGTAAGGACCATGGGCTCGAATATCGAATTTTCTATCCCTCACATCTTTCACAACATATAATTTATCTCCTATATCCGGGTAGCTCTACGGTAATGGACGCTTCTGTGCTGATCGACTCTTGGCTGCGTCCTGACCCAGAGCCTGTTGCGAGTTTAAATCCTTGAATAGTCCTGGGGAGTTGGATCTGGAGGGAGGTTTTCCATATCCTTTCCAAGACATGTTTTGGGATACTGTTTCGTCGAATATTGCGGTACAGCTGAAGCGGAGGAATAGTGGTACGTTACGCCATATCCAGGTAGTTGAGGTTGGGATGCCATATAGGATTGTGTGGCACCCATATATTGGGATAAACTCCCGCAGTACTGTTAAAATAATTGCGCGCAGTTAGGGGGCGAGAATTCCCCCGTTAGGTACCAGTTGGATTGGAGTTGACTTTGGAAAGGACACAGACATTTCCTTAAGGTGTTTCATTTCTTATCTGTTTGAGGAACTCATCAGGTTTGAAAAGGGGCTAGTTGGGCGACTGGAAGTAGCTCCCCCTTCCTTTTTTTTGCGAAGAAAAATGAAGAGGCCATGGCCCTTGAATTTTCTGCGTATTTTTGACTCTCTTCCACGTGGAGGGCGTATTCTAGGGCTTCGCTCAGGTCCTTCGGGTTGCGGGTGTCTACAAATTTAGACATCTCTTCTGGCAATCCACGGATAAAAGCGTCCAGTGCGACCATGGACGCGGTCGTAATAGTCACTTACCGATTCGGATTGGGTCATTCGCAAATTGACTATAGCTTCAAAATACCACTGGTATTTTTTTGTTGGGGCAAATCGTTTTTTCAAATGCTTGAATTAATCATTCACGGCGGGTAACTGTTTATCCCTCACACTTTCACGCGCTACTCCTTTTGATTTTGATAACACCGCTTTGATAAACATAGGTTCGGTTGCTGGTGTTATGAACACGGCCTCATTGCACACCTGAATAAACTCTTTCAAAGGTGGCGTTTTTCCATTAAAATCCGGAATGTGGTAAGCGCTAGTTTGCATTGTCATGTTTTCAAACAGGGAGTTCATGTCTAAGCTGGCATCCATGTTTACGCCAGGGTTCGGAACACGTAAGTTGGGTACTGCTGCACTTAATGTATTTGAGATGCTATGGTTATTCAATTCTTGATCGCCGAGGTAATTAATTTCGTTGTCCTCTCTCGTTGGGGTATATCCGTTATTAGGATTCATAATTAAAGTTTAGATTAAGGTCTTAGCCACTTATCCGCAATAATTTTTGTTGCATATTTTTGTCGAAAACAAAATGTTCTTTCCACGCGACACTCAAATTCCTAAACGTTCAATAGCCGTCATTTCTAAAATTCCCTCTACAACTGGGTGTTCGATGGGGGTATTGATAGAAATTATCTCGCATGTGATATCCTCATTAATCAAATTTGAATTTACGTTTTCCACTGATTCAATTGTCAGTGAGCCAAATCGTGTGTGGTAGCTGGGTGTCTTGTAAACACAAAGTGGCCATTCATTAATTACGTAAGGGCGATTTTGACCATTTTTGACTCACCCCCGCCCACGTAAGGGTACATAAGATTTCTTGAAACCCGCTCCCCCATTTCTTACGTAATATTTAACTTAGAATTTTTATAAGTAGCGTTGAATAGTTACATATCATTAGATAAACTCAAACACGCGATTTTTAAAATTGCAAAATTGGTCATGTAGAGATTTAAAAAAAATCCCTACCCCTCGGGACCCTTATGTAATTAATGAATAGCTCCTAACAGTAATTCGCTTTCCGTAATGAACGTTAATGGGGTTTCGCGGTGCAGTGTCAAACGGATATTATCCCTTCGGAAGAATTGAGAATATAGGGTTAATCCAGTTGGTTGCTGATACAGTGGGGTTTCATGGCGAAAAGAGGCATTTCAAATACGATTTCTTGCTCTCATGAATCAATTGTTCTCAAACTTTTCAATCCTGACACATTTTCAGGGTCCCTAAAGAGAATGAATATATTCTACGCCGGAATATATGATAATATATCATAATAATTTTCATAAAAAACAATTACCTTTGGTCAATCGGCCGAGGATAATTTAATTCTAAAAGTATTATTACCCGTAATAAGGTGTGCAGTCGATTGAAACCATACCCAAAATTCTTAGTATCTGACTGGGGAAACAGTACTTCGGCCAATCGGCCGAAGGGAATGTTAAGCGAATCTTCACTTCTAAAAAAATGATTGATGATAATGCTTGTCAATTTTAAATAATTTTGTTGGCCAAACGGCTGAGACAAATACATAGGATTAGAAACATTAACTATTGTTCAACTTTGTAGGAACTAAACGCCCTTGCCAAACCGCAGAAAGAATTTGGTCACTCTCAGATCACTAAAACGTGTATCTCAGGAAAATTCCTTACTTGGAACATATCAGACTTTTCAAAAATTTGATTTATAACATTAGTTTTGGCCAAACGACTGAAAAGAACGTTTTTGCCCTTAGATAATTATTTCGGCCAAACGGCTGGAACAATTACGAAAAGGATAAATTTTGTAGCACAAAGAATTAGAAACATGTTAGCGAGTAACAGATAGTTACCAGTAGCGAAGCTGGTGGCAAAAGTGCATTAAATTCTGTCACCACCGCTGCCACCATCAGTTTGTTACAACCGGATAATTTGTATTTATTGATGACAGGTTCAATTTCCTCAATTTTCATTTTTATTAAAAATATCCAATGGGTTGCAGACGCTACACAAACTGAACGAGGTCTAATGTCAGGCTTCGTTTATTATTTTTGTGGGACGTTATTTAACTGTTCTCATTCGAGAATACTTTTCTTGGCTATTAGTGAGAGGATGTTATTTTCCAAAATAGATAAGGACATATTTTTTTAAGAATTGTCACTTGAATTTATTCTATTTAGGAAACTATTTTTAATAGTTTTACACTTCGACCCGAAATTAATTTTCAATCAAATATATATTGAGTGAAAGTTTTATTACGGGAGGCAAACCGTAAGGGTTGACGTGATGAATTAGCGTGTCCAACTCGACGGGCGTCTGTTAAAGAATGTTCGCGAGAGTAGATTCCCTTCAAGAGACTACTTGCTCGGTTCAAGTAGCTCGGCAAAACTGCCAAGATGATTTTTGATAGGTGCTTCTTGTAGGCAGCCTGTCGGTGGATATAGGTGGGAAATTTTGTGTAGGCAATGAATTTTGTTAGTCGCCAGGCACGGCACGTGTTGCTGTACATGGTTGGACTTCAAGCGCTTAGCCAAAAATGCAATAGTCAGCAGCATGAAATAGAGTTCAGGTGAGTATTTTCCTAAGGTATTGAAAACTTTTTACAGTTTGAAGGTTTCTCCTCCTTTTTAACTTTAATTTTTAATTATTCTGGTTCAGGTTTACAGGAGTATTTGCTGCGGCTCAAGCTTTTTAATTTACTGTTGTAAATGCTTATTACGCATGACCCTTTTATTAGGTGCGGAACCTTCTCATTTGAAAAGGATTTTTTTTTTTAAATGCTTTTGACGCATGTTTGGCAAAATTATGGACAAATTGCTTTCTCCCGCTCGAGGAAGTAGTTTAGGCAGGGAGGTTCAGGATAAATCGGGTTGTGACCAATGTTAGGGAACGGTTGGAGAATATGTAAACCGACAGGTCAACGCACTGGTGCGGTGATTAGCAAGGAGTACCCATCGATCACCCGCCTATGTGTACATGCTAGTCTCCCGTGTCCTCGGTGAAGTATGTGTGGCACGGCCATTCAGATGAATCGCACTAGGTCGCGGTTCCTACGTGTGTTCCCGTATGAGTTCTTACATTTACGGGTTTCTTTCTCTTCTTTTATACTTATTTAAATGTGATTCTATGGTACATTTTGCATTTTTATTGTGATTCCTTAGTTATCATAACTTCCTGTTTCAATTAATTTTTCCTACGTGTTCGCTCAAGCATTCAAAATTCTTTTATAATATTTCTTTATTAAATTTAGCTACCTTTCCCAATCACCAACTTGTATTATCAGCCCACGCTGAATTTCACGTCCTGTGTCGGTCTCTCGTTACAGGTCTCATCCGTTGTCTGTGCATTCCATTCTCATGATAGATATATAAAAATTAATATGCGCAGGTCCGAAGGGGGTATCTAACAAAAGGTTGTCTCCTCGGATCTATCCGGAACCAATATGTGAGTATTTGCATCGATAAAGAGACCAAGCCCGATAAAGTATGTTTTATCGGTTCTTTCGGAGACCTATCCGGGAGGTGGAGCCAGAAATTTCAGCTGCAATGTCAAAAAACTCAAACTTTCTCGCTCTATATATCATTCGTATAAATATATAACTTTTCTTGAAACGTATTTACATTTATGGATAAATTATAACCACCCTTCTTAAAATGACGGATAGGATCCGATAGAGTCAGATACAAAGACGGATAAAGGTGCGAATAGCCTACATCGGATTTTATTCCTTCTCTATCTGGATCTCTTTCGGTTCGAAAAATCTTAAATGAAAAACTAGCGACTCTATCCGGATTTTAATCTGAATGACATATGGAAAATAGCATTTTATCTGGCCCTATGCGGAACTTTGTCGGAACCTACATTAGAAGACTGTTTTCGTTTAAGTCTAAAAATGGGTTTCTATATGGATCCATCCGGCTTTCAAGCGAACCTCGGAAATAGAAAGTTGAATTATTTGCCCGAAGGAATCTTATGCGGCCCTATTCGGAACTCTATCGGAACTTACGTTAGGAGACTGTTTTCGTTTAAGCCCGAAAATGGTTTCCTATCGGGCTCTATCCGGTTTTCAAGCGGATATCGGAAACAGAAAATGGAATTATTTGCCCGACGGAATCTTATGCGGCCCAATTCGGAACTCTATCGGAACTTACGTTAGGAGACTGTTTCGTCTAAGCCCGAAAATGGTTTCCTATCAGGCTCTATCCGGCTTTAAAGCGAACATCGGAAATAGAAAGTTGAATTATTTTCCCGACGGAATCTCATGTGGCCCCATCTGGAAATATGTCGGAACTTACATTACATGGAGAATAATGGAGAAATAAATGTTATGAAGAGTGCTAGAATTACATTATAGATTATTATGGTACTGGCGACTATTGCTCGAGTACAGCCCTTTCTAAAATGTTTAGTTATTATTACTAGATCATATCATTCCTATATCTATAAATGCGTGTTTAACAGACTAATACAATTAAATGTGGTATACATCTTACTTTGATTAATTTCAATACAGTACCTTTTGTAAAAGACACCTATTTAGTAAATCCTATTCAAAATATATTACTATCTATAGTTAAGATTAGAGTCAAAATAAGATGCGTCGTGCAATGTCAGATATATGACGCGCTTAGAGATGCTGTTATTAGCCAATAATGTTGAGTCTATGAGCCTTCTGCGACTCAGTAGAGGAACGCTACCACCAATATCAGGGCAAGCGCAGTAGCGAGTTCGCGACATTCTTGACAACACCTTTTTTATATTTTTTTGTGGATTACAAAAGAAGATAATAAGCGCTATGTAAATGAAAATAATAAGATAAATATCTAATTAAGTCAGCAGTTATAGACATTTAAAAAAAACATTGAGGGTTTATGAAAAACAAAACACAAAATTCAAATATAATAATATGTTTTTTTTTGTAAGATATAGTTTATACGTTTTTTAAATAAAGGGTTGCAGTACAAAGCCAGATAACCGACATTTTTGGCAAAAATGAGCTTTTTGCATTAAAAATTATTAAAAGATCAAGTACATATTGTTAAAGGATTTGTTCGAAACCTCATTTTTATTGTAGTAATAAAAAGATTGGTAATTCGTAACCAGATACCTGACTCTCTGTACACATGTCTGCTATCTTCTTTTTTTTACATGCCTAACCTCTTATTTTGTAGATTAGAAAAGATGTTGGAATGCGATGTTATTTGTCTGAGTGATATCATTTATAAATATAATGTTAGAGAGGGTGAAAAATACATATTTCAGACAAAAAAAAAAAAAGAATTCGTTTGTAGATACTTTATTTTCGACGTATATCGACTTTATTTTCGACGCTTATAGTCGTAGAGTGAGATGGGAGCTGTCGAAGGGCCACACGCCCGGTCCTATTTATACTCTAGCATTAGTATGTGGGCTTGACTAAAAAGTGAAAGGCAAAGTAGATGTGGTACAATAATATAGGCCAAAGTTCAAATGCGTAACACTTCCCTTTTTAGACAAGGTTTAGTCCTCTAAATCTATTTTAAATTTTCTAGACTTAATCGGTTCCATTGTGTTCATTAACCCTCTGCCTTGACTAGCGTATCCCCACTTTGTAATCTACACCACGTGACCACTTCACCGATACAAAGTAAATGAGTGTAAGTGCAAGGGTTTCAGGATCGTATCCATTAAAAAAGTACATGGGCCCCCTGAATAACATATTTTCTTAATAATAAATAAATTATTAAGAAAAAGTATTGAAAATAAAGTATCAGTATTAAAGTTTAATAAAAATTCATCAAAATTGTTTCAAATTGGACAAAAAATGACAGATTTATAATACGAAATCATCATGTGGAACACAAACTCAAGAAGGACACGTCAAAGTGAACAAAATGCCTTTAAGTGGAAGAATTCTTCAAAATTCATTTAATTTAAGGTAACTTTGTGTATTAAAACGGTTTTTTGCCAGATTTCATGCAATTATTGCTCCTAGAAGGTCATTTCGCATTCTGCAATAGTAGGAAGGAGAAGTTATATTTTCTTGACAGGTAAGGAAGGAAGTCGTACAAAAAATTGAGAAATTTTTAATTTACTATCTTTCTTAAATTATTCAGGCTATAATTTGGTATCAAAGTAATTAAATTTTTGATTGATTATTGTCAGCAATGAATTCTTCTTTTCATAAAGGTACGTCGCATTCTTCACACATGTAAATTATTCTTTTGATTTCTCCTTTCATTTTGCAGACTCGACATCTCTTATGATTTCTAATTTTTTTTATCAAGTGATCAAAGCAACTTTTAACAAAATTGCTTCAAAGTGGATAAAAAGTGACAGGTTTATGACACGAAACCCATGTGGAACATAACCTCAAGAAGTAAACGTCAAATTGAACAAAATACCTTTGAGTGGAAGAATTGTTTAAAATTCATTTAATTTAAATTTAATTTAAGGTGACGTTGTGTATTAAAACGATTTTTTGTCTGCAAAATGAAAGGAGTAATCAAAAGCACAATTTTCATGTGTGAAGAATGCGATGTACCTTTATGCAAAGAAGAATTCATTGCTTATCATAATCAATCAAAAATTTAAGTACTTTAATACAAAATTATAACCTAAATAATTTAAGAAGGATAGTAAATTAAAAATTAGAAAATTCTAAATTTTTTGTCCGATTGTCGACCTGTCACGAAAACATAACTTCTCCTTCCTACTATTGCAGAAGATGAAAAGACCTTTTTGGCGCGAAAATTGCATGAAATCTCGCGAACAATCGTTTTGATACACAACGTCACCTAAAATTAAATGTAAGTTAAATGAATTTTGAATAATTCTTCCACTGAAAAGTATTTTGTTCAATTTGACGTTTCCTTCTTGAGGTTATGTTCCACATGATGGTTTTCGTATCATAAACCTGTCACTTTTTATCCAATTTTGAGCAATTTTCTTGAATATTCTTCAACTTTAGTATTGATACTTAATTTTTAGTGTTTTTTAATAATAATTTACTTATTATTTTAAAAACTTTATATCGAGGGGCACTTGTGACCCTGGAAATAGCTATATGATACAGCTCTGTCGCACTTACACACATCACATTACGTAAATGAGCACTACTATTGGTTGTTCCCTTTCTACATACCTCATTTGACGATTTTTGACGATAACGGTCAAATGACCAGGCAGAGGGTTAAAGGTTGAGTAGAGGTAGTATAGGTTACAATTTGTGGTGTAATCGGGTTTTTAGTTTTAACGCAGAATAAACAAAGTTTTGTGGGGAATAATGCTCTAATCAATTCGAAAATACCACATTTGTTCAGGGCCCATAAGAGCAATAATGAAAACGAGTAGTATCCTACATATTTAAGCCAGTCTAAACCGGTTTCTACCCATGTTTTCATACGCCGGTGATAAGCTATATTTTTTAATGTATTTTCGGTGTCATCTAAGCTTAAACGGGCTTGTTTAAGTTCGTCGTTATTTATCTGTTTGGGAAGTTGAATCAACTTCTGTTCTAGCTTTTTTAAATCCTGTTCATCGTAATTAATATCGTAAGTTACATTTAACCAATAGGTTTGTATTTCTTTTAAATATTTAGGTAGGTCTATCTGATCATAATTATTATATAATTTACAATTATTTCTTGTTATTTTAACAGGGTTGATTATTTCCACAACCGTTAAATTGTTGTCGCAACTTATATCTAAATTTGTTTTAACAAGAGGCATTATAATATATCCATTGGAAATAGGTATGAACGTTTCCTTATGCAGTAAATACGGAGACTGATTACAATTTAATTCGGCGTATCTTTTAAAAAGGCTTGCTTCGCAGGTTTTACTATCCGTTATTTTAAGATTCGGCTGGTTTTGTTTTGCAAATCAGGTAACTCGTTATTGTTTTACAATTTTCAGTCGTCTGTCTGTCTGTGGGAACATATGTGTCTCTGAATTTAATTACTAATTCGTGGTCAGGCATAATAGACAAATAAAGGTTACCCTTCTTTTCAGGAATAGGAATGATTTTTCGTAGGGATCCTTCTTCCTTTTCTAAAACGGGAATGTCTCGAATATAAGTAAAAACATTTAAAAATCCTTTTAAAAAGTCCTTGAACTATCGCTACGGAGAGTGAACTGATGTCGAGGATGTGCTGATAGTTTTCTTCTGTATTATCCAAGTGATAACGTGTTCTATGATGATTTTCGAATTCTTGTAATGTATTTTTCAAAATTGCAGGTGTTAAAATTTGCGGGTGTGCTATTCCGTGTTTGCCATCATTGATAGCATCAATAGCGGTATCAATATCCTCATTCACCTCGCCTATTAAGAGTGTGGTCATATTGACCACATATTGAGTTTGGTATTAACAAAATTATCCTTGGTATTATTATTTACTGTTTGTCCTAATTTATGTGCTAAACTAAGTTCCTTTCCGATTTTTTGTTTTATTGATAAATATTCTGTTGATGAAGAATCTAATATTAGTTTAAGAATCTTTGTATGGTTTGATAGAACTTGGGTCAAGTCGGATTCGGATAGTGTTCCAAATAAGGTTTTAGAGATATCGCCGATGAACTTAGCTAATCCTCTTTTATGCCTTTGTTTTCCGAGTAGTTTGTGCAGGATTTTCATTTTAGAAGTTAATCGGTTAAATCTCCCTTTAACCAGCCTTAGTTCTTCTTTTGGTGCAAATAAAGTTCCGCAATCTCGTTCTGCTACAATTAGAGTGTGTTCTATTGCTTCTAACCTTTGTTCCGTCGTGGTTAAATTTATACCTATTATTAATCTCCATTCTTCATGGAAAATATGTACTTTCTTTATTTCCTCGACATAGACATTTCCCTTAAGTTCTTCTAATACATAATCTGCTCTAGTCGAGATTATTATCGCGCAGATTAGCGTTAACACCTTCATC
>CAKNWW010327709.1:0-11351 GCA_932074435.1 Andricus kollari
TTCTTCTTGACTTCGAGAAACGAACCATGTTCGTTATCGAATTTTCGGCACCAGCTGACAAAAACATCATAGCCAAGGAGAATGAAAAGAAAGAGAGGTATAAAGAACTTATAAGGGAGTTGCGACGGCTATACCCGGAATATTCCGTTAAGCTAATCGTCTTGATCATCGGCGCTCTTGGAGGTGCCAAGGTTTCACTGGTTAATAGCCTGAAAAGCATCCCTGCGTGTCAAGAAAATGCTAAGACACTTGCGGGGAAAATGCAGAAGGCGGTCGTCCTTGGGTCGCTCCGTGTCCTCAGGGTGCACGATACTTTTGCCGGATCATCGTATTGAATCCGTCGCAGACTGTAACCACCTATCTCACGGTCGTGAGACGTGGTTGCAGCTGAAATTTTACCGCGATTTCGCTGGGAGCGGGTGCAATTTTTCGGATTAGTACCTGCTCCCAGCGAAATCCTGCGGTTGTCCTTATGACAAACTTTTATATATATATATTATACATGTGATGACTTTCACGTCTTTTAGACATCCTTTGGATCTTTTCATGTCTTTGAAAGATCCTCAGTACGTTTGCAAGATGGCCGCCAAAAGAAGTCTATAGGACAACTTTAGGACTTGTGCAGACTTGTGTGCCCACTGGGGATTTGGCTACCTTTAGAAACTTCACAACATGGAAAAAATCATTAGGATGAAAAACAATTAACAGTTTTCGAAGCTTTCATATTTCAAGATGAATATCTAAATGCTGCCTTAGATAAATATTTAATTACTGTTTAAGAATAAAATATTATCATATTTCCATTTGAGATAATCGAGTTATCGCCAGCCCAGTCTTCGCAGGTTAATAAAAGTCAGTTAGAAGGTTATAAATATTTGATTTAATTTTCCAATTAAAAATAAAAGAAAATCGTATGGTTTTATTAGAAAATTATATTTTCGATCGTCTTTTCAAATCTTTTTTGACAAATTTCCTTATTTAGCCTATGTTGTGAGTGTCGTGATAAACTGTTGTTAAATCTTCAGTATCTTAACCATAATAAATGCAAATCTCTGATTGGTTACTTTTATTGGCGATCACTAGGTCGATAACGAAGTCCTCAATACCGAGTAATCGTCATGCCAATTGAATGTTTAAAAAAAATCGTAAAACTCGATTTTAATGATTGTTTCGTGAATTAAAATTAATTTTTAATACGGGACAACATCATAATAAGTAAAAAACATTTATTTATTAACTAAAAGTCGAGTCCCACTTTCTTCTGCCATGACGCAAGAATGTTGAGGTTTTTCTTGTTTAGTCGGAATTCTCCCGAAATAATATTTTTTTGATACATTTGAAGATAAAAGTTTAAAATATACGTTACTAGGTTTCTCAATGTTGAAATTTACTAACAAAATTTGTTTCAGTATATTTTTAATGCTTTATTTCATATATTTATCATTTAAACTTGCCAGTTTGCGATCACTGAGGTCTTGGCGATAACTGGGCGTTTCATCTTACTTTTAGGAGAAAATTTTCTAACATGTCTTAAGGTCGTTTTAAGAATGTCTTTCTGACGTGTAATATAAACGTCCTTACGAGGACGTCTAAAGGACTACATAAAGCCGGACATTTCACGTATTGAAAACGTCATTAAGTTGTCCTTTGGTCGATCATTTTTAGGACGTTAAACATACGTTCTGAGAACGTTTTCATGTCATACAAACCTTCTTAAGACGTTACTAATCAGAAGTCCTAAAGACGTTAGAAAAATTACGTTCATAGGACGTCCATATGACTTCGGTGCCCACTGGGTAGGTACTAAATGTGGGCGTTCGCATAAATAGGGCCCTTATGGCTGGTTTATAAAGTGAAAATTATAATTCTTTATGGAAATTCCATGTACCACGTCAGAATTATATTTATTCACAAGATTTTCTATTATACTTTGAAAATATGGTAACCCGGTAGCCCCGTAACAGACGTTGTTTTTTTTAAATTTGAACCCAAGCATTCGAAAAAATCGTTTTAATTTTTTGAGATCTAGCTCTTTTTACAGTTTTTCAATATACGTAAGGTTTCTGAATATCTAACAGTTCCGCAAAACATTTATAAAAAAATTATGTAACGATAAGTTTTAATACATCTTTTAATTGGACGCATGTTTCTTCTTTCCTTATCTTTTCTCTTTTTAGAGACAGCCCTCTTCATTCTGTCCCCTGTCTTCCGTATCAATCTGTAACAGTGTCTCCAATAATACTTCTCGTTGAGCCAGGATAAACTCGCAACATAACCCCTGTAATTATTGTAAAAGTAATTGTATACATTTGTACATACTATACATACTAACAATAGCGAATATTCGAAGTATTTTTGAAATATTATACATACTAATAATAGCGTCTGAGATTTTGTTTTCCTGGAAGTTCCTATTCACTTTCATGCCACACCATGAATATCCTCGGCCAAGTGTGTCGGTCATTATAAAAGCCATAACATTTCTAGTGGTAGCTTCCACTCTTTTGCCGCCTCTCTGACTTATACATCTTTCCTGAAATGATACGATTTTTATTAAAAGTGGTATCAGTTATCTATACTCAATTTCAGTTAAATTAGATAAAAAAGATGTTTAAATATATAAGGAAGAATACGGTACTTATAACGGTTGGCGCACGAACGACTGGTGCCCTACTATGTTTAATACTCTGATACACGACATGGATGAAATCTGGAAGCAAAAAAAATTCAGATTTGCCGGAGGGATTAAAAGATATGTTGCAATCCTCGTTGTCGGAAATGATAATATTCAAGAAAGAGGGCAGAAGAGCAGTTTTTTCGAAATGGAAAATATTTGGTGACGAAGTACAGATCGTAGATAAATACAGATATCTGGGGTTTTCGTTCTCTTCTGGTGGATCGCACAAAAAGTACATTAAAATTATGGGCGGTAAAATGAAAAAAGCAGCCAACGCGGCTAGAATAGTAATGAAAAAAGGAAGAATAGCTCTACTAAAATCGAAGACTATATTTAATGGATGTGCTAGTAAAATCGGGAGGACTGTACGGGGTATAAGTTTTAGGGTGTAGAAAAAGGGAAGAAATAGGGAGGGCTCAGAGAAACTTTGTCAAAATGGCTATGGGTCTAGATATCATTGAAGGAAGTAGAAGATGGAGAAGCGTAAAACTGGATTCGAGAGGGAGTATCAAGAGGTATGATGAGAGAAAATTTAGAGAAAGGTTTCGGAACGAAATGGGATCAGGAAGTACAAGAAGATTGGGAAACGTTTAATAACTCTTCTTATTGCAAATGGTATGGGGAATATAAAAGAAGGTAGGTTTAGAGAGTCACTGGGCAAATAAGGAAATAGGGTTCAAAGGCAAAGAAGAATGGCTTAGAATGTGGTGTCAAAGTTTAGGAAAGCCAGGGAATATGAAGTGCAGACTTCGCGGCTCAGAATATATAAGGACATACTGCATATATATGAACATGTAGTAACGCACGGGCATTAACTGATAAAAGTTTGATTCGGCACGTAGAAATTTGGTTGACCGCAGGTAATAGCGAGATCCAAGATAAATTTTGTCCAACTTTTGATGAAGAACCGAGGCTAAGTCTCTACAGGTATGCAAGAGAGTTTGAGCGAATGGCGCGAGGTTTGGCTCAAAATAATGTGGAAAATCTATCAAATCCATTATTAGAGAGCGAGTAGATGACAAAAATACTGAGGTGCAGAATTTGCATATAGTATGTACCTTGAAACGCGCCGCTTAATTCTTATGGTTTTTAAAATGTTTATGCATTATGTTTAGGTATTTAGCCCTATAATTTAGTTTATTAATTTAGGTATAATTTTTCAGGACGGCCACTATTTTGAAATTTTCATCTCCAGGCTTTCTCCCGGTTCTCCCGGTAAATATTCGTAATTTCTCGCGGTTTAGAAAAAAATTTGATCTTTGCGAAACCCACAGTTTTTTTTACATATATGATTAATTGCGGAAGTCGATAAGCATCAGCAAACCTTTTTGCAAGAAATCGATAGATGTTGAATCACTTAATAAGTAGGATAAAACCATTTAATAAGTAGAAAAATTTGTAGTCACCAAAATCTGTGATATTAAAATGTTTTTAAACGCAAACCCTCTGAAATTTCAATTATTTAAAGTATATTTAAGTCGCTTAAAAATTCATAATTCTTAAATTGTTAATTATACTTTCTGAAATTCAACCAATTTAATTCCAATTGCAAAATTAAAACCTATGAAAGGGAAAAATTAAAAATGTAAGATTCAACATGTAAATTCATAACTCTGAAACTGTGACCATTTAAAATTACCGAAAATAATCATTTACGGATGTATTAATTTCAGATAGTTGAATTTTTACCTTTTTCGATTTTAAAGTCAATTTTTAATTTTTTAATTTCAAATGTTTCTTTAGAATTATTATTTCTTCTTGAAATTTTACATCCAAATATTTTTCAATTTGCAATGATTTTTTTGTTTATATCTTCAAATAAAAATCGAACAATTTCAAGATATTCCATTGAAAATTAAAAAACATAATACAAAACAAGACTGCTGTAAATAATTCCAATTTTCGAAATCGTACAATTTCAAGGATTTCAATTAAAACTTGCTTTATATTTACATCTAAAATTATTAAATTCAAAACTGATTATCAAGGCTTTTAATATGAACTTTTGAAACATTTAGTAGCGGAATAGAACTGTTTTCGAATAGCGCATTCAAAACTATAATTTTGAATTAAAATTATAGAAATTTTAAAGACGATAAATACATTAATAATAATATGTTTCATATCACGTAGTATCAAAGTGACATTCGAAATCACTGGATAGATTTCTTTATACTAAAATATGTGATTTCTTTAAGAAAAAATTACTGTCATTTTCACCGTTCAGAATTGCAAAATATTAAATATTGCAAAAAATATTGTAAACACTTTTAAAAATTACATATATGCTCTCTAATTTGAAACTTTATAAAATTATAAGATGCCACACCCTTTTATGCCACCCTCTTTATGTATTTTGATATATGCACTGGTGAAATGTGTGCGTTTATTTCAATTGAATTAAATATAAAGAAAAATGCTTACAAAAACTTCAAGTGCTCGTACGTTCCTCTCTATCAGCTCATTAAATTTTTCCAACTCCTCAGAAGTCTGCATAAATGATTGCACTTATCAAGGATCAAATCTACAATATCCTGTAAAAATATTTATTTTTAGAATAAATGTGACCACAATTTTTTGTATAAGATATCAGTAATAAATTATATGCAAACTATGTGGGGTATGTGAAAATTCGCAAGCTCGAAAACAGCTGACATAAATAACCAGCGACTATAAAAATGAATACATCTCAAGGACGTCCACGAAATGCGTGCGAGCAGTTTGTCCAGTCCTAAAGTCTGCATTAAAATTCTTTACGGATTTCCCGTTTTCCAAAACGAGAGTTTCAAATTCTGGCAAATTTTTATTGGTAAAAAAAGTGTTTTCAAATTCTAAAAAATTCTGATTTGGAACAAGGAATTTTTCAAATCAGATAAATTCTGATTTGAAATAGAAATTGTCTTTGTAAATTCCCTTCTTATAAATCAGAGTAAAAATTATTTTCCAAAATTTCCTGTTAAATATGAAAAATCCCCATCTCAATTCAGAATTACAGTCAAAGTAAAAATTATAATTCTTCCTGAAAATTCCATGTTCTAAATCAGAATTATATTTTTTCACAACATTTTCTATTACTCTATTACTCCGTGGCACCAACGAAAATAAGCATTCTAACTTTACTGACGATAACACAATATATATAATATTGAAAAGAAACAAATTAAAAGAGACAAAATGTGAATAGTGGTAGGTCAATTCTTATATTTATATTACCGCGCTCGTGAAATATGTTTAAACCATTTTCTGTCTGCAAAATATTATTTGTTTCGTGAGTTTCAGGGAATGAAATTCAATTATTGATATAAAACCGGTGATATATGAAACTCTAAAAACGTGGACATCCAGTGGACGTCCACTTAAATATGTGCGAGCAGTTTGTCCGCTCCTAAGGTCTTAATTAAAATTCTTTAGGGATTCCCGGTTTTCTGACGTGAAACTTATAATTCTAAAATTTGGACAGGAAAGTTTCAAACTCGGGTAAATTTTTATTTGTAAAAAAGTGTTTTTAAATTCTAAAGAATTCTGACTTGGAACAAGGAATTTTTTTACTCACGAATTCTGACTTGGGACAGTGATTCTTCTTTTATTCCCTTCTTCTAAATCTGAATAAAAATATTTCTTTTCCAAAATTTCTTGTTTCAAGTAAAATTAATTCCATGCCTCAAAGTAAAAATTATAAACCCTCACAAAATTCCCTGTCCTAAACTCGAAACTATATTTCTTTACTGAAATTCCTTGTCGTAACTAAGAATTATAACTCTTTCCAAAACTTTCTCATTCTAATTCTTTACCCAAATCCCCTATCCCAAGTTATAATTATAATTATTTTAGCAAATCCACACTAAATACACTAAACATTCAATAATTCCTTTGGAAAATTTCATATTACAAGTATGAATTATAATTTTTTCACTAAATCCCTGTTCCAACTCAGAATTATAGTAATACGAATTATGAAACCACTGTTAATTGTCATGTTACTAGATTCGAGAGAAAAATCCCGGCCGCTGTATCACGTTCCCGGTAATTTTCAATTTTTTTGCAGGTGAACAAAATTTTTGATTATTTCCAGACTTTGTGGCTAGCTAGACCCACTGCTGATTTATTTTCGAAACTATAATAGTGAATATAATGATAAATTTATACGTATTGTACGAGCTTTTATTATCTTTCAGTGACGGCTAAATTTTCTGAGCTACACGAGTTTTTGCGAGCCATGCGAGTTTTGCAAGCTGTACGAGCTAGTCAAAGTCCTTTAATTTTGCATCCTTACGATGGCGAGATCCAGATCGCCTCTCCCTTTTTTTGTCTTCTCTATCACTGAGCTCGCTGCTCCTAGAACGTCGAATATTTGGAGACGATGCTGATGGTTCACCTTTTAAAGGAAGAAAAGTTTATTTTTGAATGATTTTTAGTGTCAAAGAATTGGAAATATTTGTCACATTTAAAAAAATGAAGAATTATTTTTACCAAGAGATGAAGGATTATTCGATGATTCTTTTTTTTCAGCTTTCCTGCTTCCGTTAACTCCACGACTTGAATATCTCCCATGTTCGAGTTTTACCTGAAGGCTTTTTGGTACTGCTTTGAAATTCTCTGGCGGAGAAACAATCTTTTTTTGTGGCTCTTTATAATCTAAAAAACATGCACACTCTTCATTTCATACCTTTTCATTCAACAACAAAAAATTAATAAATGTCAGGTCTCACAGTCCCTATGTGATTGAATATAGGGACTTTAAAAACAATCCAAGTTAAATTCAAAAGATTGGAAAAATTTAAATTTAATTTAACTTTAATTTAACTGACGAGAATTCTTTTAAGTTCATAAAAATTCAAGGTGAATTAGAAAAATTCAAATTAGTTGAAAACAATTTAAAAATATGAAAAAACTTCTATGAATTCAGTAACTTTGAAATGAACTAAGAAGAATTAAAAAAACTTCAAAAGAATTTGATGAAATGCCTAAGAATTCAAGGTGAGGTTTAAAGACCTCAGGCTAAATTAAATAAAAACTTGTCAAGATTCAAGGAGATTTCAAAGAGTTATAAAATAATGCAGGGTGCTTTGAAATTCCCTGATGGACGGGCAATCCTTTCTGGTGGATCTTCGGAATCTAAAAAAACACTCTTTTTTCATACCATTTCATTCAACATTAAAAATTAATAAACGTCATATCTGACAGTGCCTATGGGATTCTTCTATGGGGGGACAGTTCCTATGCGAAATTCAGTATAAATTAACAGCACTTCAAAACAATGCAAGTTAAATTTAAAAGATTTGAAATGAATTGGGGGAAAAAAATTTAATGAAAAAACATCCATTGATTTCCGTAAAATTATAATGAATTTAGAGGAATTTAAGGTAACTGAAAGGAATTCGGTCAATTTCATAAAAATTCAAGGTGAATTAGAAAAATTCAGATGAGTTGAAAACAATTTAAAAATATGATAAAATTTCTATGCATTCAGTAACTATGAAATTAACTAAGAAGAATTCCAAGGGGATTCAAAAGAATTTGATAAAATGCCTAAGAATTCAAGGTGCGGTTTAAAGACTTCAGGATAAATTAAATAAAAACTTTTTAAAATTCAAGGATATTTCAAGGGGTTTAAAATAATGCAGGGTAAATTAATGAGAATTCAGGGTCAATTCCAAAAAATAATTGAAAACATCTTAAAATCTTTGAACCCCTACAAATTTCTAACCAAAAAAGTGACTAATGACTACACAAGAATCCAAATGAATTCAAATGAATTGGAAATAATTTTAAAATTCGCTTAAAATAATTAAGACGCTTTCAAATCCCTGAAAATTGTTCAAATCTTTGAAATTCTACGAAATACCTCACTTCTCTTGAATATATTCTTTAAAATCCACAAAAATATTATTAAATGCCATGAATTTCTGCGAGATGTGGCTATATTTCCTGAAATAATGAAAAATGTATTAAAATACATTATGAGCATTAAAAGCCCTTACAATCATTGACATCCTCAGAAACCTTATAAAATCCCGGGAAATATTTTAAGATATCTTGAAACCTTGAAGGTCCTGTGAAATCTTACCATATCTTACGAAATTCTAGAAAATTCTACATCCTAGAATATTTTAAGCGCATCAAGTTCTTTTCAAATTAATGAAAATAACAAAAGGTTCATTGGAATCGTTTAAAATTCCCTAAAATAATTAAAAACCTTTAAAATCTTTTGAAATCCTTTAAAACTTTTTGAAGTACTTTAAAATTCCTTAGAATTTTCAAAAAAAAAAACTAAAATCTTAAAAATCCCTTCTGGTTATTCAAATCTATTACAAAATTCTCGGAATCTTTAAAAATACTCTAAAGTATTGCAAAATAAATCAAGACAATTCAGAAATAGGTGTTTGACTACAGTGACTTTATCTTAAAAAAGTAACTAAAGAGTGATTAAGGGAAAAAAGGAACTAATAATGATTGTTTAGTAGCCCTAAATTATTTTTTACACTTATTTCTTTCATAAGTTCTCCGATTTTTGCTCTTGTTAGGCCCGAAATGTCATAAACATACCGGATTCTACGTTAGTTTCTGCGCTGTACCGCTTATTTGATTTTGCCAATTTCTCGACAGAATGTAAATAGTGGTAAGCTACTTCTTATATTTATAAACCGCCCTCGTAAAATATGTTGAAAACTATCTTATGTCCGCAAACTATTGAATTTTTCGTGTATTTCGCAGAATAAAATTCAATTATTGATATGAAAAATTATAATATAACATATGAAATTTTATATTCTATCACAATCAGACTGACGGGCGGATGTCAGAATGGTTTCCGGCGAAGCTTATGGAACTATAAAAATGAGGACATCTCAATGACGTCCCGGGCGAGCAGTTTGTCTTGTTCTAAAATCTAATAAAAAGTTCTTTACGAATTTTTAAGTTTTCCAAAGCGAAAATTATAATTCTTTATAAAAATTCCTTGTTACCAGTCACAATTACATTTATACCCAAGAATTCCCTGTTCCAAGTCAGAACTATAATTATGTACATTATTTTCTATTATATTTCAGAGATATCATAACTCCCATTTTCTGAAATTTAAAAGAGCAGAAGGGTTTGCGGTGAAGCGTACGAAACAATAAAAATAAGGACATCCAGGGGACGTCCTCAGGACTATTTCTTAAATAGGTGAGAGCAGTTTGCCCTGTCCTAGAGTCTGAAGTAAAATTCTTAACGGGTCTCCCGTTTTCCAAAATGAAAATTATGATTTTTTACCTGGAGATGGCGAATTGAGGGTCTGGATCGAGAAACTCGCCCAGCGCTTGAGATCGGATAAAAGTATTGTCCAAACGTCCGGCTGGACGTAAATTTTGAAAGTAAAAAAATTAATTTTTGAAAAATAAGGGCTCGTAGATAATGATGAGACGGAACTTTTTTCTATTTTCTATTTTTTGATCGGATAATTATTTTTAATAATAAGCCTAATAAACTAAAAAAAAATGTCCCCAAATTCAATTAGTTTTTAAGAAATAAATCGTCGTAAATTGGGCAAATATTATTGCAACTGTTTCAAACTTGATGCACGAACGAAATATACCCTAGCGATGCTTACTAAACAAAGAAGAAGTTGAAAATCGCCTATTGTTTATTAAAATTTAATTGCAAATTGAAACAGATAGTCAACCCCTTTTTTTCAGTTTCGCCGACAAAAAGTATCGAGGGAACTTTAGAGTTGACACAACTTCCAGTGAGACATTTGTTCCCTACTATTAAAGGAAGATTTATGGAAAATTTCAGATCGATCAATTGAAAATTAGCGGAAATATGCATTTTACAATAAAGCATGAGGCGCCGCCAACGATAGCTTCGCGAGTACTGAGCACCATCAGGCAGCGGACTAGCCGCTTGGCTTCCAGGAACTCAATATTTTCAATGATTTTTTAATGTTTTTCAGCTTAAATGACTCCTTCACCTCCCCAAGAAATATCGAAATGACAAACTATGATTTATACGGTTGCTTAGTTTAATATATTATTATTATTTCTAAAACAAATATATCACATAAACTCAAGAGAAACGGTCTCTAAAACGACAATAATTCAGTGAATAATAGTAGTTAAACTTTTACTACATAAACGTTATTTTCTAAATATTATTTTTCGGCCAATAATGAAATACTTTTATCGTTATCATTATTTCTAACGCAAATATATCACATAAACTAAAGTGAACCGGTCTCTGGGGCGACTATAATTTAATGAATAACAATGGTTAAACACTCTCCACGTACATGTAATTTATCAAATATTATTTTTCGGCAAAAGCTTTAATAATTTAATTTAGGTAGAATCCACTTGTATCACAGTAAAGGCCTGATTTTAAATATATTCGGTCCAATCAATTTTTATTTAATTATAAATAAAGTTTCATAATAACTTACCTCATTTTTGGTTAATTTCTTTTCGTTTGCTTTCCAATTTTTTCGTTTCTCGTTCTTTTTCTACAACTTTGTAAAAACTTTTCCTTACACATTTTTGCAATTTGAAAACTGAATTGAATTCAAAACCATTTTCACATACAGTCCAAGCTCCGATCATGGCCGCCCCGAGCACGTCCGCTTCTCCAATTTCTCGCTCGAGCGCTACCCCCAACACTTTAGCGTCGGTCGCGATCGATGCATTTCATAGCGAGAGGA
>CAKNWW010327720.1:0-11321 GCA_932074435.1 Andricus kollari
GATAGTATGTGTCCTAGATGCTCGGGGTGTGCATGACACGCTCTGCAGCTATCATCGGGAATGTCTTGGCTCAAAATGTGGCGTCGGTATGCTAGATTGGAAATGACACCATCTTGACATGTCAAAATGAAACCCTCCGTGCCCTACTTTAATCCGGGCGATTTAAGGAAAGCAAACGTTAGCTCATGCGACATCGAAAGATCCTCCACATTTCTGTGGAAGATGCCGTGTATATTCTTGTCGAGGAGCTGTTCGCGGAAGTTTTTCTTCTGTGCTTTCTTAATCTGTGCCTTCGGGAGTGAGTACTCGAGATGGATAAGATTTGATGCATTTTGCTTACCCCTGACATTGAAGGCAAGGCTGAGTGTTTCAGCAGCCTCCTCCGCTGCTTTGTACAGAAGCACCCCTTTGCCCACTTCTTCGTGTTTCCTGACCATTTCAAGAAGAGCGTCTTGTCCATTTACGAATATATGTGCTGTACCCAGAATAATCCTGTTTTAAAGAGATTCAAGATTCAGTTCTCCGCGACCACCTTAACGGCATGAGATGTAAACTCGCGGAACAGAAGATTTAAGGTGCTTGCTTTTGTTCTTGTGCATAACCTTTCGGGAAACGATATCGAGGGATCTGAGCTCGTCCTTCGTCCATGGAACCACTCACTCCAAATGAATAGAGTACTACCGGGACGGCAAGCATGTTCGTCGCAGATACTTTGTTCCTCGCCGATAGATCGGAAGACGAAATCCGTCGGATGAGACGTTTTTACCTGCACCGGAGAGTATCCTTTATAGATGTCACGTCCTGAACTCGGCTCTGTAGCACGCCCAGGTATGTATAGGTCCCTCCAGCGCCAAGGTGTCGTATAGTGCTTCTGTCGACGTGCTCAGGTTCTTCCGGGATGCCATTAAGTTTTTCTTTCTTGAAATAAACCTTGGCGCATTTTTCTAACTCGAACTCCATTCCAATTTCTTGAGTGTATTCTTTGACAATGTCTAGAGCTATATATGATAGATATATATAGATAGATATATGTATACACACACACACACACACACACACACACACACACACACATATATATATATAAATATATACATACAAATTAAAAAGGGGTTAAACAACCACCGTAGGGTCCCACTGGGAGCAACTGTCATCCAAAAATAACACCGGCTTCCAGTAGAACCGCAGTAAATCAGACCCGTGGCCACGTCTCACGACCGTGAAATGGGTGGCCACAGGGCACGACGAAATCACAACGACAGGCCGGCAAAACCCTCGTGTGCCTTGAGGACACGAAGCGACCCGAGGATGACAGCTTTCTACATCCATCTCGTACGTGCCTTGGCATATTTCTGGCTAGCGGGTACGGCCTAAGTTTACGAACCAGTGATAGTTTTGCACCTTCGAGAGCACCGATCACAAGGACAATTACTTTAACCGAATATTTTGAGTACAGTCGTCCAAAAATCGTAGTTCCAAAAAATATGGCACTTCTCGTTTTATAAAATTGATTCAATATCTCTCGGAGCGTTCGACAGGGCAGGGTCGCTGCCAATACCATAAGAGCGACATAGATGGTAATAAATCACTCTCAGGGCTGCATTATGTCTGTAGAGATCAGTTGTTCCCGCGCGAGTGAAACTCCCGGATTAATAGGGTAAAGAAAGTAACAGAAGAAAAGATCTGGGTACTCCAATGTGGATTTCTGCGAGGAAGATCTTGCGCTAATCAGATATTTAGCTTAAGATGGATCATAGAAAAAACTTTGTGGGTAAACGAAAAAGTTTTCTGTGCTTTTGTTTACCTGCAAAAAGCATTTGATACGGCCAGGTCAAAACAAATTGACTATATCCTAGCGGGATATTTGTAAGAGGGCTTGAAAGAATCACGTACAAGACTTGGGCGGGCAGGTGTCGTCATATGCATTAAGATCCCGGCGGTATATCCTGTAGCAGGCAGTCCCGCCTTTTTGCCGCAATCTTCTTGCAAGCGTGTTCTTGTGAGTCTTAAACTATATTTCAAATAAAAAAATTAGAACAAAAATCTGCCTCCTACTTTTTCCACATTTGTGCTTTAATATTTGTTCCTTATTTTACACTAATTTTAATTCTCAGCTACCCTGAAAAATGTATCAATTTAATAAATTTATATTATTACAATCCATAATATGCATAATATGCAGCGAGAGCATGAATAGTGAATGGTTGAAAATTGGGGTCGATAAAGGGAAAAGAGAACGGGTGGGCGAAGAAGCGGAGAGTGGCAATGAAATTAAAAAAGTTAGGACAAAAAAAGGACACCGTAGAGAGATAGGGATGAAGGGAATATGTTGGAAAAATTAAAAGCTCTTATATAAAGGGGATTAAAAGAGGAGACTTGCGGAAGATTAGATGAGACTTGCAGAAGACTGAATGATGTGCAGAGGCAAGGGGGGGAGGTTAAAGACGAAGAATGAAAAGTGAGACAAAAGTAGGAACAATGGGATGAATTATGGAAAGGAGAGATAGAGAAGGTATGGAACAAATTAGAAACCATAGATAATAGGCAGAGAGAGAGAGAGAGAGAGAATGAGGAGGATAGAAAAAGGGATATGAAATTGCCAGAAGAGAGGGGGGCAAACTAGAACTAAGGAATGAGCATAAGGTGGAAGAGAAAGGGAGTTTGGAAGAAGCGAGAGATTTTTAGGGGATTATGCATGAACAGAATGAAAGGTGGCGCGTGAGAATGATTGAGGTTGAAAGAAGAATGGAAGGGAAAGAGAGAGCGAAAAGGAAAAAGAATATAACAGTGAAGGGTTTAAAAGTGGACAGTCAAAAGGAAGAGATTGGAAAGCTGACGAAAGACATCGACGAGCAAGTCAGAGTGGAAGGGATAAGAAGGTTCGGAGGGAAGGAAGAGGGGAAAGAATGTATGTTTTTAGTGAAAGGGAAGAAAGAAGAAGAAGGAGAAGAAAGTGGATAATTGAGCAAAATGCATGGGCTGAGAGGAGTAAAGGTAATAGGGTAATGATTGGGAGAGATAGGATATGGGCAAATGGAGCTGTATAGATTTGGAAGATAAAGTAGATGACCCGAGGGAGGGTAGGAAACGGGTAGTGAATGAAAGGGAAAGAGAGAGGAAAAGGGGAATGCAAGTATCACGGGGGGTTTTAAAACGGCAAAAGGACTTGAATTCAAGGAAGAAAGGTGAGAAATGCAAAAAGAGCGACGTGAAAGTAGCGTTCTGGAACGTGTCAGGCTTAGAAAATACGGACAAATGATTTTGGGGAGAATTGCAGAAGTGGGATGTGATAATGATGAGTGAGACGTGGGTAGATGAGAAGGGGTGGAAAGACATGAAAAGAATATTACCGAAAACATATGAGTGGAAGATGCAAGCCGCGAGAAAGAAGCATGTGAAAGGGAAAGGAATGGGTGGCATGGTGTCAGTGGTAAGAAAGAAACTGGTGGTAGATGAAGAAAAGGGAGAGTATATAGAAGAAAAGGACCGAACAATGGTTAAAAGAAGAAAATTAGGAAAAGTTACTGTGGGTGCAGTATGCGTGTACAGGAGAAGAGGAGAAGAGGGGGGAGGAAAGGTATGTGATAGAGAAAAGAATATGTTCATAAGAAATGCGAAGCAAAAGGAAACGACTCGGGAGGGTAGGAGGCTTCTGGATTTGTTGGAAGAGGCGGGAAGGTTCATTTGTAACAGAAATACCAAGGGGGATGAAGAAGGGGAATGAACGTACGCGGGTATAGGGGACAACGTCATAGATTACATTCTGGCAGAAGAAAGAATAAGAAAGTTCATGGTTAGAATGGACGTAGGCGACGTGATAGGCTCAGAACACTTTCCGGTGATCGCGACAATGAGATGTAGTGGCCTAAAGCGAGGGAGGGGAATAGGGAAGGAAAGACGGAGAAGAAATTGAAAATGGGAATTTGGGGGGAGGAAAAGTGAAGAGAATTTAGAGAAAAAAATAGAAAACGAGGAAATAGGGTATTTGGAAGAGGAAGGAGCAGACAAGCTGCTAGAAAATCTGAAAAAAGTGATTGATAAGGTAAGGGAAGAGGTGAGACCAAGAGAAGAAGAAGAGGGGGCTAGGAGAGGTTGGTGGGACGATGAATGCAGGGAAAGTAAAGATAGGATAAAGGAAAGTGTAAGAAAATGGAGGAAAGGGGAAATGGAAAAATGAGAACTCAACAGGAGAAAGAAAGAGCACGAAAGAATGATAAAAAATAAAAGACCGTAGGAGAAAGATAGGTACATCGAAGAGGTAGAGAAAGTGTCAAAGAAAGGGAGGCAATGGGCAGTGATAAACAGGGAAAGAGGAGGAAGGAAGGGGGGGACAACGATACGAATAGGCAAAGTGTACTCACTGGCATATGCAGATCATGTAGTTCTAGTAGCGGGTGACGAAAGAGGTATGAATCTGATGATGAGAGTGTTCGAAGACTATTGAGAGAAAAGGGTTTAACAGTGAATGTGAACAAGACTAAGATTATGTATTTTAGAAATAAAATGGGTAGAGTAGAGTACGAATGGAAGGTAATTTATGTTTCAAAATTGTTTATGGCAAAGATTATAATTCTACATACAATTTTTTAAGATAATTAATTTAATGATTTGTTATAAGAGGGTTGCCTTTTATATTTTGAGTCTAATAATGAAAAGACAATAATTGATCATCGAAAATGGCTTTATTGTTTTTCAAAGTATTCTCCCTGAAACTCAACACACTTTTGCATGCGCTTGAACCAATTTTCGAAACATTTTTTCCACTCCGATTGAGACACCTCCGAAACATGCATTTTGAACGCATCAGCCGCTTCTTCAGGCGTCGAAAAACGTTGACCTCGTTATTTATGTTTTATGTATGGGAATAAAAAAAGTCATTTGGTGCTAAGTCAGGGCTGTAGGCTGGATGACCCATCAATTCGACGTTTTCGGCCCTCGAAAAGTCCCTTGTTGCAGCGGATGTGTGAGAGCTCGCATTGTCGTGGTGGAGGATGATTCGTCTTCGGCGGCTGATTTCCCTCATTTTTTCAAAGATCTCCGGTAAACAAATCGTTGTATACCATTCCGAATCGACCGTCCGACGTTGCTCCAACGGCACAGTTCCTACGTGGCCGGTTTTTCCACAAAAACAGGTAACCATTTGCTGCGAAGTGCTTCGTGCGCGAATAACTTTTGTTGGAGTTGGCTCATCTTGGAAGATCCACACAGTCGACTGCTGTTTAGTTTCAGACTCATAAGCATAAATCCATGTTTCGTCACCTGTTACGATGTCATAGACATGCTTTGAATCACCGCGATCGAATTTTTTCAGCATATGTTTTGACCAATCCACACGAGCCTTTTTTTGAGCGATTGTCAAGTTATGTGGGATCCAACGGCAACAAATTTTTTTGACAGCCAAATGTTGATGTAAAATTGCTTGCACGCTGGTCCCACTAATGCCCAAGGATGCCTGAATCTCACGATAAGTCACATGACGATCTTGGATTATTAGTTTACGCACCGCGTCAATTTTTTCTGGGACAACGACTGATTTTGGGCGACCTTCACGACTTTCGTCACTGAGCGAACTGCGGCCACGATTAAATTCGTTGTACCAGCGTTTCACAGGGGCCAATGATGGAGCTTCATCGCCAAAAGTCAAAGTGAGTTGATCGATGCACTCTTGTCTTGATAATCCACGTCGAAAATCGTAAAAAATCATCGCACGAAAATGTTCACGATTCAATTCCATTTTTTCGCTGAGACAATATTTTCAAGTCACTGAAAACAATACAGGCTATGCTCAAGTGACAAAATGTTCTGCAGAAGGTTATGGTTAAAAAGGTCAAACTTTCAATTGGAATTGTCAAATGGCACCTGTAAACACTAGTATTGCCAAGGCTCAAAATATAAAAGGCAACCCTCGTATTTACCTTATGAAAAAAATTTTTACATACAAGAAATTAAATTTGTTTGATAATAATTTTTATTATTTTTATAATTGAACAATGTTTTACAAATGTTTACACACTTCATTATGCAGATTTTCATTTTATAATTAGTGTTGTAAATTAAAAGAATTCCTGAAATTCAAATTTAAATTTAAAAAACATTGCTGTGCAAAATTGTATAATCACGAAATTCACATTCTCAAGTTTTAAATTTTAACATAATTTTCTCAATTGACATATGTAATTTTCTCATAGGTATTTAATTTATCGGCTAGATTAATTATTAACGAAACAAATGTCATTTTCCCTTTTGGTGTTGAATTTAATAGGCCAGAGTTCAATTGCAACTTTACATCATTAATTTTAATGTGAATAAAGTTTCGCTTATATCTTAAAAGTGACAAATTTGAAAACAAATTAAAAGAAGTAATTACATAATTGTACAGAATTTTAGTTTATATTTCCATTGACGTAAATAAATCATTAAACAGTCTGAATTTTTAATAACAAGAGATTTTTAATTAAAGTTATAAATACACTTCACCTTTTTCCAACAACAAATATTAAATAAGCACATATCTGGGCATTAACTAATAATATCAATTACAGTTTACGTAAAACATTGATGTTTTCAAAAGTTGTAGACTATTGAAAAGAAATTTTACTTATAAAGTAATTTACTCCGTATGAAAACTTGTTATAAGGATGTTTCTTTTAATTATTAAAATATGAAATAACATTTTTCAGTTTTTAATTGAAAAATTATACTCGCCATACATTTCGATGTTTTAAATGTTGTTCTAATTTAAATTTTAAACTACTATTACAATAATGATATGTGTTTCTATAAGAAAATTTACTATTTTTCGTATTGATTTGCATATAGGGGCAAATAGCGAGACAAATTCCCGACATTTTAAGTCTAAAACGAACCTCCTAGGTTAAAAAACCGATTTCCCGGGGCACTTTTGGAGTTAAAATTTCGAAAACCATCTTTTCGAGAAAAACGCATCGAAATTTGACGAGTGGCATAACGGCATGTGTTGAATTTTTAATCAAAACATAAAAATTGCCCACTCTTAGTCACTTCCGGGACGTAAGTATAATGTAAACAGGCAGAGCATCGATTAAAGTATGATTGCCCATAAAAACCCCAAAATCAATAATTTAGATCTTTTTTCACAAAACCGATAATATCTCCTAAACTACGATCGATCTACGTGGTACCTTTCCTTGTGGAATGACATATATTATTAGAATTAATAAATATTCCAAATAATATTTCCATAATATTTACCACAGCCGGAAATACGCAGGAGGAGAGTTTGGAGAAATCTTTTAAAAATTTGCGGTAGTACCCTACTAATCCTAAAAACTGCTTTATTTCTTTAGGGTTTCTTGGTTTCAGTCAAGTCTTTATTTTTTCTATTCTATCTGGATTAGGTTTTATACCATTTTCTGTCATAACATGTCATAAATATTCTAATTCGGGTCTAAGATATTCTCATTCATCTGGCTGAAGCTTTAGTCCTACTTCGCGCAAACGCTTAAATAATTTTATTAAGTTTTTGTTGTGTTCTTTTAAATTTCTCCCGTAGTCTATGATGTCATCCATGTAGACAAAACCTCAATTCCCTACCAGACCCTTAGGCCATTGACCATTATTCCTTGGAAGGTTGGAGGGGCATTCTTCCAATGGCATTCGATTATATTTGAAATGGCCATCAGGTGTAGATAATGCTGTTTTCTCTTTATCTTCCTTTGCCATTCCAATTTCATGAAAACTACTTGCCAAATCGAATGCAGAAAAATACTTTGAGTTTCCTAATTGATGAATTATTTCATTATTATTAGGTAATGGATAATTTCCTGATATCGTTCTTTCATCTAGCTTTCGAAAGTCAATGACGAGTCGCCATTTAGCTTTTCTAGACGCGTCGAGTTTTTTAGGAACCACCCCTAATGGGCTATTATATGGAGAATTTGAATCAAGTATTATCCCTATTTAAAACATATTTTTTATTTGCGATCTTATTTCCTCCTGTAGAATTGTTGGATATCTATACTGTTTCCCGTAAAAAGGAATGTTGTCTGTTGTTCGCATAGAATGTGTTGTTAGTTTAGTAAGCGATAAAGGGTTACCAGGTAATGTATATATGTCATGTAAGGATTGTATTATCTACAATAAACCTTTTTTTTCGCTTTGACATGTGAGAGTCTAGTATTCTGCCTCAGTAAATTTAATGTCATTATTAATTGGAACATACTGTTCGTTAATAAAATGTACAGAAGCTTTATCAAACTCTTTTTCATCAATAGGATAAAAATGATTGATTTCCTTTTTAAAATAGTAAGGTACAAAGGGTTGACCTATTTCTTTAACCAGGCGTCATGGGGGTGGAAAAGGGTTACACGGACGTTGGAGTGGGTCCTATAGACCCGCTTATTAGATATGAATTATACCAATACTTTACTAATAAAAAAGGTATTATGCAGCTCCAGCTACTGAGAAGAACGATAACGTCTCACAGACCCAACCCCCATACCCATCATATGGGAATTTTGAGTTTCAAAAATTCATAGAAAACATTGTTATTTATGGATGCGATAGGAGCTGACGTGTATTTGCAATGGAGTCGAAATTTCTGCTCCGACCGTATATATAAATAACGGTGTTTTCTATTAATTTTACAACTAAAAATTTTCCATATGATGGGTAATCTTTAAATGGTTTATTTTCAAGATTTCTAAATTCAATCCAGCCTACACCAAAATCAAAAACTAATATGCAGCTCCAGCTACTGAGAAGAACGGCCACTTCGCACGCATAGTAACCAAACTTCAAGCAAAATTAAATGTGCTGGATCTCACAGACCCAACCCCAATGACGCCGGGTTAAATTTAGTGGTCATACTGATTCCATTAGTGATTTTTTCTTTGATGTTGTCATTGATGAATCTATATCTGCCTAAAAAGGCCACCCCTAGAATTCCATCTGCTGGGAGGTTGCTACTTTCATCGAATATTTAAAATTTATTTACTTTGTCAAAATATTTCACTTCAATTGCATACTTTGACAAAATGGTGTCATCCGTGATGCCTATTATTTTTATAGGACTAAATCGCTCGAATGTATGAAATAATAAATTTTCTTTAATTAAAAAAATATTTGCACCTGTATCTATTAAAAATCGACCTGGTTCAATGCCTTTCATTTTTAGATATATATGCGGGCTAGGCCTAAAGCCTAGAGTAATTTTCGTCGCTTCGCTCGCTGCTGATTCTTCCAATTTCTCTTCCTCCTCTATGTACTCCCTCTCTACTACATAGTCGAAAAAGTTTGATTCTTCGTCGGTCACGTTCGCTCGGTTTTCTAGCGGTCTGCTGGTTGAAGCTTGGTTGTGAAAATTTTGTTTTTCCATGTAACAATATTCTCCCTTATGCCTTGGTCGCTTACTATTTCCAAATGAGACTTTATTTCGTCCTGCAGGAGTAATCACATCTTGTTTTTTGTAGCCACTGTTTTTGTTTGGTAATGGTCATGGTGCTTGATTTTTTCTTCTTGTTCTGATTGCTGCGTCGACATCATAAGCTATAGAAAATGCTTCGTTTAGAGATTTCGGATGTTGAAGTCTTATTCTGATTTCATATATTTCTCTTATATTTTGTAGGAACTCCCAGTTGACTTTCTAATCCTTGTCGAACATTTAATTCAACAGAAGATATTTTTAATCCGTCTAAATGCTGTCAAATTTTGTCTTGTATTTTAAGGAACCTATTAATAAAACTGTCTAATCCTTCAGGCTACTTCTATTTTAAGGTTTCTCGTTGCCGGTTAAGAGTAGTGTAGGTCTCTCTTTCTCAGAATAGGATTCGTAGTCTCCCAAGTGCAAATTGCCAGAACTGAACACACGGCCCAGGCTTGGTCCAATTTCGGCAGCCAAATATCGGCTTATGTTATTGGGCCAATATTAATTTTAAGCTGATGCTTGGCCAAGCTATGGCACAATACTGGACCAAGTGTTACTTTTACAATGGCAAACCATGTTTTAAGAGGAAGAGACGGAGTTTGGCCCTGACTCGGCGTACTGCTGTTCCCAACTTCGTATTTACTCTGACAAAACATGTTTTAATAGAAAAAGTCGGAGCCTGGCCCAGTGATTGCACATTACTGTACCAAGTGTTACTTTTACAACGGCAAACCATTTTTTAAGAGGGAGAACCGGAGTTTGACCCGGACTCGGCGTACTGCTGTTCCCAACTTCATCTTTACTCTCACAAACATGTTTTAATAGAAAAAGTCGGAGCCTGGCCCAGTGATGGCACATTACTGGACCAAGTGTTACTTTTACAGTGGCAAACCATGTTTTAAGAGGGAGAACCGGAGTTTGGCCCGGATTCGGCGCACTGGTGTTCCCAACTTCGTCTTTACTCTGGCAAAACATGTTTTAATTGAAAAAACCGTAGCCTGGCCCAGTGATGGCACATTACTGGACCAAGTGTTACTTTTACAACGGAAAACCATGTTTTAAGAGGAAGAGTCAGAGTTTGGCCCGGACTCGGCGCACTGCTGTTCCCAACTTCGTCTTTACTCTGGCAAAACATGTTTTAATAGGAAAAGCCGGTTTCTGGCCCAGCAATGACGCATGACTGGGCCCAGTGTTACTTTTACTACGGGTGGGAATTTCCGCACTCCGCCGGAGTTCACCACCGGCGTAGTACTGGCCCAGTATTGGTCACCAGTGAAGATAATCGGCCATTCGCCCAGTACTGGCTAACGGCTCGCTCCACGATCGGCGCAGTACTATGCCAAGAGTATGATTATTTAAAAAAAAATTTTAATACGTTTAAAAATATGTGTCATGTGTTCTAAAATGTCTGAGAACGTTGTAAAATGGTCTAAAACATCTAAAAACCAAACCTTACACGAAAGTTAAAAAAAATTTGTTATTAAAAAACTGTCAAAGTTGACGATCAAATTTCTAAGTTCCGTCGTTAAAAATTGCAAGTGTTCATAAAAAATTACATTTCCTGTCATTGTAGGAAGTTGTAAAGTAGTCTAAAATGCGAAAAAAACGAAATATTACATGAAGAAACATTGTAATCGATATAAATTATTTATTTAAAAATTATTTTATGAATATTTCTGTTAACAGTTCGTATATTTTACATTTACATAACGTCGTTTTAACTCGTAGATTTAGCGTAATGGTTAAGACTTCCGACTGCTAGGCGATAAATTTAGGTATAGATATAGATTCGATACCCCATAGCGTAGGAAATTTTATTTGTAATATAATATTTAAAAATGTAATATTAATTTCTCAAGTGTACCCACCTCGAAAATGAAAGTTGTCCGATCGGGCTAAAAATTGGCCCAATTGTAAT